>QRDG01001785.1:236712-503966 GCA_012064385.1 Puccinellia tenuiflora | reverse complement strand
AATTTGTTTCAAGCTTCGCCACTGCCTAGACAGTCTGCAACATCAATGCTCTAGTTCTTTGGCTGATGTGTTGTTGCAGAAAGATACCTTACCAATTATATTACTCCATTGTGTTAACTCCAGATGCTAGCCATAGAAGCTGGATAAGAATTACAGATTGAAGCTGGACATAGAACACATGGATTCAGTCCATTAGAATTACTGTTTTATGCAAAATTCTTCTCGTAACGCACATGGATTCAGTCCATAATTTTGTCCATTAAAACACTGGCCAGTGGGTAAAGTGCTCTCTCCAACATTTTCACTAGCTTTAAAGATAAAGGGCATCGAGGAATGCATGCCAGAAGGATAAGACTTTGCATTTTCACTAGCTTTAAAATGTACTGAAACTTCCTTCCTTTTCTGATTGTATGCTTGCAGTTTGAATAATTTACTGAATTTTTCTTGCATTGCTTGCAAGTATTGGTTGTAAGTATTGATTGAATAAATGCTTGCTGCTTGCTGCTTGCTGCTTGATTGCTGCTTGTTTAACTGAAAATCAAGCTTGTAAATTGCTGTTTGATCATCACCAACTCCACTATTGCACAACTACTTACTGTACTATTGCTTCAGCTTTGTAAAATTCTATTTCTGAATTTCTCAATTTCATGCTTAGGACTAAGAACTAAACTCGAAAACCTAGCCGCCTCCGGGTCGCTCTCAGGCGACTCCGAGGCGTCCGCGCCGCCACCCCCAAAACCCCCCTTCCCGCACCCAGCTCCCTCGCCGCCGCCGGAGGAGGCCGTCCCCGGTGGACGGCGGCGGCGGGGCACCGTCTTTCGTCCACAAGCTCACCATCCCACCCAGAAAATCCCCCCAAATTGACCACCATGTTTCCCCCCTCTGCGGTGCCGCCGCCAAGTCTGCTCCTGCCGGCCACTGGCAACGCGCGGCTTGGACCTCCGTGCGACGGCGTGCGGATGTTCTCCCCCATAGCGCTCTGCCCGTCGGCAGCAGGTCTGCTACGTCCGCGCTGGATCTGGCTCGCTGGTGAGGACCGGTTTCCGGGACGGCGGCGTCGCATGCGGCTCCCCTGCAGCCGGCCAAGCTCCGCCACGGAGACCCCTGCTGCTCCCTTTGGCGAGCGCACGGCCACCATGCCGACCGCAACAACCCGTGCGTGCGTGGCTCGGCCACCTGTTCGCGGCCGTGCTCCACCTCGACGCCCGCCCTCCGGTGGCTGGACTGGTCCGTTGACCCATTCATGGCTGGTCCGTCCGATGTTGGCCCTCTCCTGCGTGCGGTGATTCGTGCTGGAGATGGCTTGCTGCTGCCCCTCACTCCCGGTCTCTCTCTGCTGCTCTCTGACGACTCCCTCAGGTCTGGCTGGCTGTGGCAGGGCCGCTCCTCAGGGGACTCGTCACGGCAGCGCCAGCGGATGGCTTGAGGTGTGTCTCTGGAGAAATCCTGCTCTAACCTTGTGTCCGAGCAGACCACGGCGGCACGATTTGGTGTCGTTTACCCTCCTGGGGGCGTGGTCAGAGAGATGCACCTCCAGCCAGTAAGGTGGTTCCGAGCGAAAGCTCAGCGACAACGGCGCTTATGGGCGTCGTTTTTCCTTCTTGAAGGTGTCGCAAGGGGACCCTTTGCTGCTCTGCCAGTCGTGGCATTTGGGATCATGAGGTGCCCTCAGACTTCTGCTTCCTCTGTGTTATTTTGCTCATTTCATGCCTCCGTTGTCGACTTTGTGCTGCTGCTCAAGCTTGACACCATCTCATGGCGATCGTCAGTCCGTTGCGTGAGCGTCGTGCTCCTCCACGGTCTCGGTTCATCTTTGCCCAATGAATGTGCAGATGCCCTAACTAACTCTGCAGTGTGCTTGGTGTTGTCTCCACGGCGGAGCCTGCGGTCGAGGTTCGTGCTCATTGGTGGTCTCACGGCCTACATATGCTCCAGTATCATGCCCTCTTTGGCGGAGTTTGCAGTCAATGCCGATGACACTCGTTGACATGTGTTTGCTCCAGTATCATGCTATGGTTACTACTACCGGCAGCTACAGGTGATGTTGCGGCATTCTGCAAAGTCTAGGTATTGTGATACCCTTCGACTAAGCTAGCGATGCACTCCTCTAGCCAATGTTTCTGGTTGTCTCTCTGGTGATGGTCGTCGTGTGCGACGGCTATGCTGTGCCTTCTTCCGACTCTTCTCTTTGTATCCTCTATGTACCCTTCTATCTACCCTGACCAATGACCTCTTTGTAAAAGAGGCCAGGAGCCTGGTCTTGTAACACTTTTTGAATTAATATATTCAGGTGGGGAGTCTTTCCCCCCCGGTGACTTATTCAAAAAAATATTCAAACTTGAGTACTTGCACTGCACACAACAGTACATCAATTTGTCTTTTCCTGAATTACATGTAACTAAGCTAATTAAATTAGTATTGTTGATGTTTGTGCATCCTGGAGTATTTCTTGGGACCTTGATCTGCTGGAACTTGATCGACCAGGGAGCTTGATCTGTTGCTGTCAGATACGGGAGAGGACCCAGGGGGACCTGGGGAGCTTGATCTGCTGCAGCTGGAGAAGGGAGAGGACCGATGGCAAACCTGGGAGCTTGATTTGCTTCCGCCGGGGACGGGAGAGGACCCGAGGCGACCTGGGAGCTTGATCTTCTCCCGCCGGCGACAGGAGAGGACCTGGAGCTTGATCTGCTCCCACCGGCGACGGGGAGCGGACCTGGAGTTTTGATCTGCTGCTACCGACGCGGGAGAGGATCTGGGGCGACGGGAGAGGACCTGGGGCGGCGACGAGGCGTCTGAGCGCTCGGCCTTTCTTTTCCCATCTTTATTTCCCAGTGCGGGATGACATTGGTTGTAATATTAGCAATTAAGTAGGGGTAGACAGATCATTTGGACTTTTTTTTTGGGTTTACCCAAAATTTCTTAAACGTCTTATAAATTTATAAATCGGAATGGAGGAAGTAGATGTTAACCTTCCTGCATCCAAGTTGAAAAGCGCCCAAGGGCTGTTTATTGTAAGGGAAAGCCTGGTGTTACCCGGGGATCCGACGCTCCGTTCGCGTGGCTGAAAACCAACAAGCCCACCATCCACTTATCTCTTCATGCTTCGCTCTATTCCAACCGTTCCCCAATCTCTTATCTATCCCTTCTCTTCGCACAGCACAACAATGCGGCCATGTCCGATCTCCACAACACCATCACGCACGCTGTCACGCCTACCTCCGCCACTGTTGTTGCTGCACGGGTCGTGCCTCCACAGCCTACTCCCCTATCGTTTGGTTGCTGCACGGGGCGGCAGCTGATGCTTGGAGCCTGCGGAAGCTGCAAGCTGGCCACCCTGCAGCTGATGTGGGAGCGTGGAGGATCTCCTGCCGGCGTGGAGATGCACCGATCGCCAGCGCGGGGGTGGAGCTGCTGTGAAGCCAGGGGCAGCGATGCTGGTGCTGCGAAGGCACATCAGCGATGGTATCAACGGCGACGCTCGTTGCTGGAACATCGCCGTGCCAGCCACGCAGCACCGCCGCCGCTAGCACGCTTGTAGAAATAGTCGTATGATGCATTTTTCTTCATATGGTGCAATTTTTTTGAAGGTTTGGTGGCAGATCTTTCTTCCTTTGATGCAAATACACGATCAGTTGTAGCAAATTTATTCTTTATATGATGCAAGTTTGCTTAACGATGTGCAAATTCTTAGAAGCTTTGTCGCAAAAATGTTCTCCCTTTGATGCAAATCCACATAGCGGTGGTAGCAAAGTTTATTTTCGTATGATGCATTTTTTCTTCATATGTGCAATTTTTTTTGAAGGTTGTAGCAGATCTTTTCTTCCTTTGATGCAAATACACGGAGCAGTTGTAGCAAATTTATTCTTTATAAGATGCAAGTTTGCTTAACGATGTGCAAATTCTTACAAGCTTTGTCGCAAAAATGTTCTCCCTTTGATGCAAATCCACATAGCTAGCGATGGTAGCAAAATTCTATTTTCGTATGATGCAATATTTGCTCATGGGTGCAGATCTGTTGAAGGTTCGTAGCAAAATATTTTTCCTTTTGACGCAAATCCACATCTCGATTGTAGCAGAAATTTCTAGGACCTCAAAACCAGGATGCCGATGCTCTCCACCTGCCATCTCCGCATGGCGGTGCACCAACATGGCTGCTGCAAGCGCTGGCCATGTTGGCCTGCCTGTGCTACAAGCGCAGCTCGCCGTTGCAAAGAAGGCCACTGCTTCAAGACGGGCTTCTATCGGCCGCCGCGGTGCTGCAAGGCGAGGGATCCCCCGGCGCCGCGACGGTTTCTCCGACGCTGGGAGTTGGACGCGATGCCGTGCCGGTCTGTCGCTCTGGCGACGGCCGTGACTCCAGCGACGACATGCATCGACGGCTATTCCCTCCTTCGAGCGTCCGCGGTGGTGCGGCGGTTGGAGTTGGGGGATTTGTTCTTAAGTGTTTCTCTGATTTTGCGGGAGAGCGTACGATGTGTGGGGTCCAGAGCAAAGAAAAAACAAAAAAGACCCGTGTCAAACGGGGGATCCGGAGGATTTTTGCCCCAAATCCCCGGGGACGCTCAGCATTGCCCTTATTGTAACATAACGAAAATCACAAAGAAATATAGAGAGAGGCAAGACAGGCGCATCTGTGGCAATACCAAATCTGTTTTCAATCTCTCGCGCAAAAAAAAAAAATCTGTTTTCAATCTGTGTGTTCCGTTCCGTCGCTGAGCTGCAAGCCCCCGTGAGGATCCGATCGATCAGAAAAGAGCTAGCTAGCTCGTACTAGTCCAACGATCCACCAAGGGGACGAGTATTAGATCAATTAGTCCTTACGTTTGTGGCCGGCTGAAAGTGCTCCAAAACCAACAACGTTTGCACTCAACGCAGGAGAGCTGCGCGACTTATATGCAGTAAAGTTATGACTCTGCAGTTTGACACTCCATAATAATAATAATAATAATAATAATAATAAATAGTAAACATAACCAAGGACATAAATTGCAAGAAAAACATAAAATCCTTACATAATTTATTGCTGGATGGAAACAAAAAGTAATCATAAAAACTAATTTAGATCATCATCGCCACTCCCGTTCATGATTGCAGAAACCTCAATATGCGGCCAAGCCTCTCTGCAGCACTCATACAACTCCTCCTCGTGGGACTTTCCGATCCCCGCGGAAAATTCGCTTGTGGTGCCCACCATTAAGGACATTTTGCTTAAACTCAGCTTTCAAGTTTTGCCTCTTCCGAGAAATGAGGTCTGCATTGAGGTCTAGACGGGAGAGTGGTGGATTCTGCAATTGCAATTCTTGGAACAGCTTGGACGCGTCGACGGTCTCGCCGAATTCAGTTCTGAGCTTACCATCATCCTCACCAACCTCAGTTCATCTGCAGGTATCCACTTGCGGTAGGTTTTCGGCCGCGCGGTTGCCGGCCGCTTGCGCTTACGCTTGCTGTCCGCAACGACAGGGGACGCACGATCCTCGTCGGGAGAGGTTATCTCCCCGTCGGAACGGGCGTCATTGCTGTCGCCGCTGCCGCCGCCATTTTCAGGAGAGGTTATCTCCTCGTCATCGTTGTCGACGTCCGGAGACGTGTGGTCTTCGGAAGAGATTAAGACGAGAGTTTGGTCGTCATCCGAATCCCATACAGGGATGACTTCCACGGGCTTGGGAGGGGGCTTGGGGAGAGGCTGGTCGTCATTGTCCAGTAGAACGATGATATGCCTGTCCATGGAAGAGGAAGAACTGAGACAGCAACGTAGGAGGAGGTACTAGTATATTTATATAGCCTTGCCGCCCGTGCGTGTCGAAAAAATTGGCGGGAGGTTTGGAAAAAATTGGCGGGAGGTTTGGAGCTATCATAGGAAGGTGAATTAATAAGATCCCTCATTTAATACCATATCACTCCTTTCCTTACTATACCCCTTGGCTGATCTATTGCCGGACATTCGGTCATCCGATTTATTCACGGCCTGATCTAAGAGATTAATGCATGATTATGTGCCGGCTGAAAATCAATCAGCTGCCTAAAACAAAGGCAGATCCGTAGATCAGCGAGCTCTTAATATTGAACAATCCATGCTCTGTAGGCAGAGGAATAACTCACCACGTCCACAGCCTCTACCATCGCGTAACAATTGCAAAAGAAAAAAGAAAAGAAAGGAAACTGATGGCATCGTCCTAAACCCCGACGACTCGCCACCACGCCAGACCCAAATAAAAATAAAAACAAAAAAAACAACTTCAACGACTACCATGATTTTCAACATTGCAAATGACAGTGGAAAGGTTTAACATTGTTGATAATGACTCTAATTTACAGTCATTTTCTTTGGTGGATCTCAAAGTTTTGATCCTGGTCGTGATCTACTATCAGGTCATCTCCAACGCCGCAACCAGTTTGGTCCGCCCGCGTTCATTTTTGTCCGCGTCGACAACAACCTCGTCCCAACGCACCGATGCAAACGGACATGGGTCCGTTTTTAGTCCGTTCGCGTCCGGTCAGACCATTCCCGGCCTAATTTTGGGTCAGGTTTACGCCTCCACGGACAGGAAACATAGCGTTCGTGCGTCCGGCCAACTCCGGACCCGGCCCCGCTTGGCAGTGACACAACCCCCCGCCCCCCCCCCCCCCCCCCCCAACCACCACCACCACCCACACACCAGCAGGTCCTTTTTATCCACTCGTGCGTTGGACCGGCCACTCATCCTCACTCCACTCCCCGCCGCCTGCAACAAACCCTAGCCCCGCCCGCAATGCCGTTCTTCAAATGGACGGACAAGGGGAAGCACGACGACAGGGCCGGCTTATTGGAGCCCGTTCCATTTGTCTCCGTGCTCGCACACCTGGAACCGCCCGTACCTCCCTGTTGCCCGATGCCAGTGATACTGGGACAACGCTGTCCCAATGCCCTAGACCGACGTCCATCTGCCGGACAAATGGCACCTGAATCTCCGGTTGTCCCGACGAGTGACCGAGCTCGAGAGTAGGAGATCCAAGTGTGACGGCCCCAGCTCCCAGGGGACCTCGTCGACCACCGGCCGTCCCTACGGGGACACATGGCTCATCGACGAGCACGGCGCTCGACGCCGATCCTACTTCAGGGCCCAGACTCCACCTCTTCTCCGGCGCGGGCATGCTCCGTCATCATGTCCCCTCCACGGCCCGTGGTGAAGGAGGGGGTGGAGGAGGAGGTGGGGGAGGAGACCAACCTCGTCCTTACACAGGTCCTAGAGGAGTCGAAGCGCACTGCCGTCAAGGACGAGATGCGTCGATGGGACAGCCTCGCCGAGGTGCTCCACCAGCCCGCCATGGAGGCCCACCAGCCGCCGCTGATGCCCAAGCCCGAGCCGTGGTGTGCGTCGATGGAGGTGGCGCATGAGCACACATGCTCGACCTCTCCCCGCTCCACTCTACTGGCGATCCTGGACTGGCCCGGTCCGCCAGCTGCCTCCGCCGCCTACAGGAGCAGCCCCCGACGAGGTTACCACTGACCCATCTTTGGACCATATTGCCGTACATCGACTTGTGCGGCGATGATGAGGATGAGGAGTAGGGCACGTCGACAAGGTTTATCTATGTTTTTTAGTTCTTATTAGTAAATGTAAAAAGGCTGTTTGTAGCCCTCCCCTATCTATAAATCAAAAACAGCATTTTTGTGGCCTATTAATGAAAAAAAAAGGTTCAACCGTGCTGGGTGCACTACCTGGACACGACAGGACATTTGGTGTCCACCTCGCCAGCCAAACCGGGACATTTTTTGTGTCTGTTTGGTTCGGTGAGTTGAAGATGCCCTTAGTCTAATCTATTTCTTGTTAAGGAGTGCTTTTATAGTTCGGATTTGCTAATCCTCAGGCGCCTGATTTTTTCTTATGTCTCAGTCATCCAAAAAATGTGCATGAGTTGCACTTTTTTGAGAGAAATGTGCAATTGCACTTTTCTGACAGAAAAGTGCAACTCGTTCCAGTTGCACTTTTTTGAAATGTAGTTGCACTTTTCTGAGGTGATTGAGACTTAAGAAATTCTCAGTCAACTGAGACATAGACAAACCCTTTATAGTTTTTGATTATCACAAAGCTTGGGTTAACCCTTGGGCCTAGCTGTGCTACTATACCAAGAGTGAAAGCAAGTAGCGGATGCTCAGGGGTCTGGCCATCCTTGGAGATAGCTAATTTAAAAGTCAAATGGTCACTGCTTCCCCATTTTAGACATTCATATCATTTTATGAATACAATTATAACTAAGACACAAGGTGCATATTGTAGCAATTTAAATGGACCGCACCTACTCTGTAGATGTCTTCCATATTTTGCAGTTTTTGTTTTGTTTTTGTTTCATACCCTCATGTTTATTTCGTCACACATTCACATTGGCACACATGTTATTTCTAGGAGTGGCCATAAATGAGGCTGTAATTCACAAAGGGCATCACATAGCAACCTTGAGGCTGTCAATCTTTCATGCACTAAATGAGGCTGTCAAGCTTCATGCAACAGAGGCATGGCTAGCACTACATGAGAAGCCGGTGCTGAATCTGGTAGGAACAACTAGCCTACCGGGTCTAGGGCGTAGATTGTAAGGGAGGAGCGAGGCTGGCGAGGAGCGAGATGCGGTTGACGGCGACTCGGCGCCGTGGTCGCGTGAGAGAAGGAGGCGACGCAGGGGAGAGGTGGCGGCTAGGGTTGGGAGTCCGACTCCTTGAGGAGTCGGCAACAAATATATGTTTATTGCTTAATTCTCAATATCCGATTACAACTCCTTTATATAATGAAAATAAGATAATCTGGCGGGCTAAGCCCCTACTCAGCCTGCCCATTGGGCCTCCTCCGAGTATAGGAGACGCCGGTCATAACATCTCTCCCCGCCTGCGCAAACAGCTCGTCCTCGAGCTGGTAGTCCGGGTAGTGCTGGTGGAACTCATCCCGCTGCTCCCAAGTAGCCTCCTCCTCCGGAAGGCCCTCCCACTGTACTTCGCGACGCAGCTGGGCACGCAACACCTTCGCCGGGCTCGGAAGAAGACGGCCATCCGAGGTCGGAGGAAGTGCTGGCGGGGTCGCTGGCGCCTCCCCACGATAGGGCTTGAGCAGCCCCACATGAAAGACGTCGTGGATGCGAGCCCCGGCTGGCAGCTGAAGTCGATACGCCAGTTGCCCGATGCGCTCCAAGATGGCAAACGGCCCGACGTAGCGGGGACCTAGCTTGCGCTTCGCCCGCGGGTCCAAGGACTGAGTTGAGCGGTGAAGAAGGCGCAGCTACACCCAATCGCCCACCGCGTACTCCACCTTGCGATGGTGGCCGTCGTAGTAGTGCTTGGCCAGCTGTTGGGCCTGCGTGAGACGTTGCCGCACCTCAGCAAGCATCTCATCGCGGTTGCGGAGGAGCTCCCCCGCCACCTCCGTCCGAGCCGTCGCCGGGTCAACCGGCAGAATGGGCAGGGGCGGGCGGCCGTAGACCACCTCGAATGGTGTGGCACGCAGGGCAGAGTGATAGGAGGTGTTGTAGCAGTACTCCGCCCATGCAAGCCAATCCACCCAAGCGCGAAGACGATCACCTGTGACACAACGCAAATACATGGCAATCACCTTGTTAACCACCTCCGATTGGCCGTCCGTCTGAGGGTGGAAGGCCGTGTTGAACCGGAGTTGCACCCACGCCATCCTGAAGAGATCTCGCCATACATGCCCCGTGAACACCGGGTCCCGATCACTGACGATCGAAGTGGGGAACCCGTGAAGGCGTACGATGCCGTCGAAGAAGGCACGGGCCACGGACGCGGCAGTGTACGGATGGCCGAGCGCGATGAAGTGAGCATACTTGGAGAAGCGGTCGACCACCGTGAGGATGACGGACTTGCCGCCCACCTTGGGGAGGCCCTCGATGAAGTCCATGGAGATATCGGCCCAGACCTGAGATGGCACCTCCAGCGGCTGCAACACCCCCGCCGGCCGCAGGGTCTCCGTCTTATTACGCTGGCACGTCTCGTACGAGCGCACCCAGTCTCGGACTAGGGCCCGATCACCGGGAACGTAGAAATCGGCGCGGAGACGGTGGAGGGTCTTCTGGACACCCTCGTGGCCTGCCGAGTGTGCCATCAGCAGCACCTGGTGACGGAGGTCGTCATGGTCGGGCACGAAGATGCGGCGCCCATGCAGGAGCAAGCCATCCGCCAGGCGCCATGGCTCGTCCAACTCGCCCGCCTCCAGTTGCTGCCGCAGAAGCTGAGCGTCTGGTGCGGCCGCGGTGGCCCAGCGAATGTCGTCGAAGAGGGCGAAGGTGGGTCCCGAGCGGATGCATATCACCGTCCCCTCGGAGTCGCCGTCGGCTACATCGTGGTCGGCGTCGCGGCGAGACAGGGCGTCCGCCAAAGTGTTGAGGCGCCCTGGACGGTACTCGACAGTGAAGTCAAAGCCGAAGAGCTTGTTGATCCACTGATGCTGCGGCACCGTCGACAGCCGCTGGTCCAATAAGAACTTTAGGCTGTAGTGATCCGTGCAAATCCGGAACGACCGACCCCAAAGATAGGGCCGCCAGTGGCGCACGGCCTGCACCAAGCCAACGAGCTCCTGCTCATACGCCGCGAGCTTGAGGTGGCGCGCGGCGAAGGGCCTACTGAAGTAGGCGAGAGGACCATCGCCCTGGTGAAGGACGGCGCCGAACCCCACACCGGAGGCGTCGCAGTCCACGATGAACGGCCAGGCGAAGTCCGACATCTGGAGAACGGGCCCCGTCGTGAGGGCCCCTTTCAGGGCCTCGAATGCCGCGGTGGCCTCGTCATCCCAGGCGAAGGCGTTGCGACGCAGCAGGCGCGTGAGCGGCGATGCGATGAGGTCGAAGTCCCGGATAAATTTCCGGTAGTACCCGGCTAGGCCTAGGAAACCGTGAAGGGCTCACGGCGAGTGCGGTGTCGGCCAAGCCACGACGGCCGCCACCTTGTCGGCATCCATAGCTACCCCCCTCAGCCGAGATGACGTGGCCGAGGTAGGCGACCGACGACGTCCCGAAAGAGCACTTCAAACGCTTGAGGTGAAGACGATGCGCTCGAGGCTCGTTGAAGACGATGGCGATATGCTGGAGGTGCTCCGCCCACGAAGTGCTGTAGATAAGAATGGCATCAAAGAAAACGAGCACAAACCTGCGCAAGTAGGGGCGGAGGACGTCGTTCATCAGGGCCTGGAATGTTGTCGGGGCGTTGGTGAGGCCGAAAGGCATCACCACGAACTCGAAGTGGCCATGATGAGTCCGAAACGCCGTCTTGGCGATATCATCCGGGTGCATGCACACCTAGTGGTATCCCGACCGGAGGTCGAGTTTGGTGAAGAAGCGCGCCCCATGAAGCTCGTCGAAGAGCTCGTCAACCACCAGAATAGGAAACTTGTCCTTGAGCGTCAGGGCATTAAGAGCGCGGTAGTCGATGCAGAAACGCCACATGTCGTCTGACTTGCGGACGAGGAGCACCGGCGCTGAGAACGGCAACGTGGAGATCCGGATGATGCCCGCGGCGAGCATTAGCGCGCACTGCCGCTCCAGCTCGTCCTTTTGCAGCTGGGGATAGCGGTAGGGCCGCACTGCCACCGGTGCCGTGTCCGGCAGTAGATGGATACGGTGATCGTACACCCGGACGGGCGGCAGGCCCTGCGGCTCGTCGAAGAGGTCTCCGTGCTGCTGTAGGAGGTGGGTCAACAGAGGGTGCTCGGCCTCGTCGTCGGTCGTGGCGAGCTGGAGCTGCGGTGCCGGGGCGGTACCCCCAATGCCCTCCCACCGGACGCGGCGGCCCTGGCGCCAGAAGGTCATCGTCAGGGTGTCGAAGTCCCAAAGGGTGGGGCCGAGGGTCCGCAAGAAGTCGACGCCGAGGATGAAGTCGAAGCAGCCCAAGTCGATGCCGGCGCACGTGATGGTGAAGTGCTCGTCGCCGACGGTGAGAGGCACGTGTTGCGCCAGTCCATGGCACCGAAGGCGGTCGCCGTTGGCCACCGTGACTCGGAGATGATCCCCGCCCGTCGGCTGGAGGGCTAAACGGCGCATAGTGGCCGCGGGCAGGAAGTTATGTGTGGAGCCCGTGTCCAGTAGGGCCACCAGCCGCTCGCCGTGAATCGTCACCGGCAGAAGCATAGTGCGCTCGTGGCGTATACCAGCCAGCGCATGGAGCGAGACCACGAAGGCTGTGGCAGGAGCTGTCGCGGGGGCGGTCTCGACCGACGCTGGTGGTGGCAATGCACCGGGTGCCGCGGCAGGTGTGTCCGCCTCGACGTCGTCGACCGTCTCCAAGTAGAAGAGGCGCGGGCAGACGTGGCCGGGTGCGTAGGGCTCGTCGCAGTTGAAGCAAAGCCCGAGACGACGCCGCTCGAGCTGCTCGGCCGGGGTAAGCCGACGGAAGGTCCGCGTGGTAGCCGGGGCGGTGGCCGCTAGAGTAGCCGGGTTCGGCCGGCCGGCCACCGTGGCAGACGATGGTGGTCGTGCGGGCGGTCCCCTCGGCCCGGTGGTCCCTGCTGCATCGCCTGAGCGCGAAGCTCGTAGGCGCGGGCATAGTGCATCGCCGTCTGGAAGTCTTGGGGAGCCTGGAGTTCCACGTCCACCCGGATGTGGTCCGGTAGGCCGCCAATGAAGAGCTCGGCCCGCTGCTGTCCGGTCACCCCCGGGGCATGGCAAGCGAGGGCCTGGAAGCGATCGGCGAAGGGCAGGCGCCCAAGCTCTGCCAGTCGGCTGCCGCGGATCGGCGGCCCGTAGCGAAGAAGGCATAGCTCCCGAAAACGGTCCCAAGGGGGCATACCACCCTCGTCCTGCTCGAGGGGATAGTACCACGTCTATGCGGCGCCCTGGAGGTGGTAGGATGCAAGCCAGGTGCGGTCCGACGCGAGGGTGCGCTGCCCGCGGAAGAACTGCTCGCACTGGTTGAGCCAGTTGAGGGGGTCCTCCGAACCGTCGTAGGTGGCGAAGTCGAGCTTGGCGACACGAGGTGGTGTCGGTGCAACGCCGCCATGGCCGTAAGGCTCGGCGCGGCCCGCAGTGGGACCCGCGAAACCCGACGGGGTGGCGTCCGGAAGGGTGGGCCTCGGAGGTTCCCCGACTGTCGTGTAGACCGACGGAGGCGACGACTCGGCAAGCCAGGCCGGGAGCGGGGACGGCGACGGGGGAAGCGGACCTGCTGAATAGGGACGCCTCCCGAGGCGGTTGCACCCGGCCCGGTGGTGAGTGGCGGCTGCCACGGCAGGGGCGATGGAGGCGGTGGCTGCAGCTGCGCGCGCGTGAACGCCGGGATCCACGGCATGGTCGACGGCCCGGTGATGGCGGGCGGCTACGGTGGCGACCCCTAGGAACCGATCAGGAACAGCCGGATCCCTTGGACTGCGGTGACAAGGTCGTTGATGGCCCCGCTCATCTGCTCGAGGGTGTAGATGACAGGGATCAGCGCGGGGGCGGAAGCCTGAGAGGTGGCGGCGGCCGTAGTGGCAGCCGGCGGCGCGGGCGGGACAGTGGTGGTGGGCGGTGATGACGACATGATCGAACAAGGGCAATCTGATACCAAATTGGTAGGAACAACTAGCCTACCGGGTCTAGGGCGTAGATTGTAAGGGAGGGAGCGAGGCTGGCGAGGAGCGAGATGAGGTCGATGGCGACTCGGCGCCGTGGTCTCGTGAGAGAAGGAGGCAACGCAGGGAGAGGTGGCGGCTAGGGTTGGGAGTCCGACTCCTTGAGGAGTCGGCAACAAATATATGTTTATTGCTTAATTCTCAATATCCAATTACAACTCCTTTATATAATGAAAATAAGATAATCTGGCAGGCTAAGCCCCTACTCAGCCTGCCCATTGGGCCTACTCCGAGTATAGGAGACGCCGGTCATAACAGAATCAAAATATTGGACGAAGAGGAATGGCAAGAGGCAAAAGGGAAGTGGCAAACAAGTCATTTGCAGCAAATAAGTCCATGTACGTGCAGTAGGTACCGCTTAAATCCAGCATAAAACTATTCTATTTGTACATCTCCGACTAACAAACCAGGTATCAAGTCCAATTCTTGAATCAAATGACAGTCTATGGAGTAAATAGAAGATTACCCTTGAAGCGTAGTTTGCCGATTTTGCTTCATGTTTACCAATTGTTTTGTCAATCTGGTCCCAGACCCGAAGTCCCTTCTTTCCATATTATTGTTTCTTCTGCCTTCTCGTTTATAATATTCCCAGTTTCTAACCTGATTGGCTCCTTCCTCTTCCATCCTTGATTGTTCATTAGAAACAAGCATATATTAGCGGCCAAACATAATAGAATGTTAGTGCTTTCACAACTGATGCAACTTTACTTGTGAACAATGCAACAAAAAAATGTTTGTCTTTTGTCCTTCAATCTTCAGATCCATCAAAGAAATATTTCTGACATGTCAAACCTAATACTCCGTCCGATCCAAAATATGTGTCGGTGACATAGTACAAATTTTGTACTAGACTAGTACTAAATCACCGACACTTATTATGGATTATTATGGATCGGAAGGAGTATTTCCTATGAAAATAATTCCAACAAATATTGTGTACGCAGGGTATAAAACAAAGAGGGGAAAAAGAAACGTTTGGGACCTGGGATAAATCACAAACAAACTTTGTTTAATAAAATGACAGATGTGAGAAGATGGATGCTATATGAAAACATGTTCATGTCTAACTCCTTATTTGTAGCTGGAAGAAGACAATTTCCACGACAATGTCTCCATCATTCCTCAGAAGTAAGAAAAGACCAGTGGAGACAAAATAACAACCAAGTATATATATACAGACTGTACAGTTTCCATGATGAAAGATGTACAAGATTATAATTCAATCAGAGCACACCTATGGCATGTCCTAATCAAGCTAGCACAACACTTAAGAAAACAAAAAAATTACAGGAGATGCATTTGAAGATCCCCACTGTAAATGACTGGCCTGTTCAAGTGCATATTGTCAATATCTGGCATTTCAAAGACATTTCAGCAGATTTTGAAAACTAAAAACACTTGAGCAGATTTTCAAAAGCACTGATATCTACTTCAAGAATTCAGTTTCGTGCTTGAACACTTCAGTTGTCTTCCATATTTTGCAGTTCCATTTTTGTTTCATGATCTCATGTTTATTTCGTCACACATTCACAGTGCCATCTCTCCTATAAAGGCGCTAGCCTACCCGGCTATTGAGACCCTCCTCACGCGCACGTGAAGCTTGTTCGTTTGATTGGCTGGAACAGTTGTTTCACCCTGCGTTGATTTAGCACCGTTTGATTTACAGTAATGCTCGTTCACGTCTGTCTTATGTACAAAGCTGGATGACTGCTGGGCCTGAGCGTGTGTGGGGTCTTCATTTTGAGACTAGGAGGGTCCGTGGTCTCTTCCCCTGTTTCTTATGCGTGTGAAGGCATGTAATGAAAACCTAGAGCGGTGAAAATTCCCAAGTCTTAAAATGAATAAGCAGCTACTGACACTTTTGTAGGCACACCATTTGCTAATTCTCTCCTCTGCAGGCATGCAAACCTTAGCTTGTTTCCAAATCAACAAACAACAGATAAAGATGTATCTACATGCTACAGAGATGGGTCATGTCCGACCAGGATATCAAGACCGCCTACCGTCCCTGGTTTGTGCTGTACTTCCATCTCCTTTTCCCCCAAATTATGTGTAGCCAACTTGTTATGTGTTCTTGATGAACGGGCATTATGATCTGCTAAAGAGATTCTCTGTGGTGTGTGAAAAAACACTTCGTTAGACGTTAATGGCCGTTGTGTTCACATTGGTTGTGTGATGATTCCTATCGAATGATAGAACAGCCTTTCTGAACATAGTTATCATGTTTCGTGGGGAACATATATATACATAACAAACTAAAATAGATTTCTCTTTTAATCAATTTCTCGTTGTGGTGTTCAAGAGGCTGCAGATGGCAAGTAAAACATTCGAATTTTCCTTGGAATGGGAATAACTTGAATCTGTATAGTATGCAGCACTGAATAGATCAACCTTTTTTATTTTACTATGTGCTATGTGAAGTATTTTCAGAGGCAACAAATCAGACATGCAAGATTCCTTGTTCTTCTGACATGATCCAGAATTTATAAAAAATATGAGTAGAGAAACTGATCACTATCTCCTGTAAGTAAGAATGTAATCCGGCAGGCCGCGCAAGGTACACAGCTCCACCACGCCCCTCCATTCACTGCCAGCAAAGTATTTCATTTAGACAATATTTTAGTGTACGCAATCCGTTTTTAAGTCGTTCCTAAATAATTAAACAGATTCAAATGGCATGTGAAGTGTGTGTAAAGCTGAAACCAAGGAGTAGACCAAAAACAAGCTGCTCAAAAAGGTGGGCTCGATTTGAGACTTTTCGTTGGTCCATCAGAACGAGAACAAGGGGAGAATGTTTAGCAATCTCTTCTCAGCTAAAACCCAATCTCTACTTTTTACCATGAAGTTTTTCAGGCCTGCACAGCTCTATCTGTTTCGGTTGCCCCTCTCTTAATTTTCGGCTTTGTTATGAAAGCATGGAGATTCATGCATGAGAATGTTCTGAATTTTTCGCCCCTCTCTAAATTTCGGAGCTCTATCTTTTTCGGTAGCCCCTCTCTAAATGTACGATTTTTTTTCCCATGAAGGTTCTCCATGCATATGGATTGATCGTATTTTCAATCTGAAGTTTCATATGTGGGTAGGCAGGTACAAATTAAGGAATGCAGATTAAGAAACTACTATTAATTAAGTGTATTAGAAGTTTGCTCTTGCATTTTCTGGCAAATCTACCAGCGGACATCGATTTGTTGTTGTGCTAGACACAGAACTAAGTGGCTTCCTCTTATCACAAAGAAGGCTTCTACTGTACACAGTTCATTATTTATGCCTCTTTACCGCGAAGAATGACAATGGTAATTAACATTATTGTTTCTTATGATGCGGCCCCAGGCTGACAGTATGTCATGATCCCTTGCTGTATTTATTTGATCTATAAGGTTCCAGAGAATACTTGGTTCAATACTTCATGCTGGACGAAATGATTTTCTTATAAGCTACTGTAGATGTTATGACCGGCATTACATATAGCCGGAGGAGGCCCAATAGCATGTCTAATTAGGGGCTTGGCCCAACTTATCTTTATTTTTATTAGCTCCTGAGGATTATATAAACACTTGTAACTCTACGTTTTGGAATTAAGCAATAAGTCATATCTATTGCCCGACTCCCTCAGGAGTCGGAACCCTAACCCTAGCCGCCTCATCCTACGACATCTACTCCTCCACCACCCAACCACGGCGCCGACTCGCCGCCGCTCGCGCCCAGCTCCTCGCCACCCTCCCTTCCACCTGTACAACCTAAGGCCTAGACCTGGTAGGATCCCAGCTCCTATCAATCTGGTATCAGCTGTCTCGGGATCGATCATGTCTACACCTCTCTCCACCGCCACCACGCTGCCGGCAACCTCCGCGGCGAACGCACCGTCCTTGTCCGGGCCGATCTCCTCCGCCACCGGGGCACCGTTGATCGCCCCCTCCGTCGTCTTCACCCCGGAGGAGATGACGTCTGCCATCCGGGACCTCACCTAGGCGGTCGCAGGCATCCGCACGTTCCTCGCGAGCCCCTACGGGCCGCAGCCGCCTGCTTCCTTCGCTACCGCCCCGCCACCGCAACTGCCGCCGCCCGTGGCGCACGTCGGCGCATCGACCCTGCAGCTTCCGCCGCTACAGCCGTCGTCGCCGGCAACTTCGACCCAGGGTCCTCCAACGACGGCGCAGGGGGTGCCCATCCACCAGATCAGGTTTCCCCCATCGCCGTCCCCGCTACCGGCCTGGCCCGCTGCGCCGGTCTACACGACAGCCTCCGGGCAGCCGCACGTGCTGCCCCCGCCGACGCCGCCCTCGTCCGTCCACTTCGGCCACTTCGGCGGGTCCTCGGGCTACGCGGACCCCTCCGCCAGCGTCGACAGACCCCTGTTCTAGGGTGGCCCTCTGATGCCCACCTACTCGGCTCCGTCGTCCTCGCTGCTCCACCACGAGGAGGCGTACCCCGCCGTTGCCCACGGCCAGCCGCCGCCGCGCTTCTCCAAGCTGGAGTTCGCCACGTACGACGGCACCGTGGACCCCCTGAACTGGCTCAACCAATGCGACCAGTTTTTCCGAGGGCAACGCACGCTCGCGTCCGACCACACCTAGATTGCATCATATCACCTCCGCTGTGCTCCACAGACATGGTATTACGCCCTTGAGCAGGACGAGGGCGGCATGCCCGCATGGGAGCGTTTCCGCGAGCTTTGCCTCTTACGCTTCAGGCCGCCGATACGCGGGAGTCGGTTGGCGGAGCTGGGGCGCCTACCCTTCACCTCCTCGGTGCAGGACTTCGCCGACCGCTTCCAGGCCCTGGCGTGCCACGCGCCCAGAGTAACGGGGCGCCAGCGGGCCGAGCTTTTTGTTGGAGGTCTCCCGGATCACATCCGCGTGGACGTGGAGATGCAGGGACCACAAGGCCATGTACTATGCCCGCGCCTTCGAGCGTCGCGCGGTGGCCATGCAGCAGGCGCCCCCGTCCAGAGGCGTCCGACCGCCTGCCCGGCCGCCACCGACACCACCAGCACCGGGGCGTCCGGCCCAGGCCCCTGCAGTGGCCACCGCTCCGGCTGCCACGCGCCGTTCCGCCGACTGACCACGGCCGAACAGCTCGAGCGCCGTCGCTAGGGGCTGTGCTACAAACTGCGATGAGCCCTACGTCCCGGGCCACGTTTGCCCACGCCTGTTCTACTTGGAGGCCGCGGACTACATTGAGGAGGACGTCGCCACCGCCGGGCTAGACGACCCGGACCATCAAGTGGCCGACGCGGTTCCCCCAGGGCCGGTCCAGGCGAACACCTTCGTCGTCTCCCTCCATGCACTCGCAGGCATCCGGACGGAGGAGACTATGCTGCTGCCGGGGTGACGATCAACGGAGAGCGGATCCTCGCACTCCTGGACACGAGATCCACTCACAACTTTCTGTCAAGGGCCACCATGCGCCGTCTGGCACTGCAGCCAACCGGCGGGGAGCAGTTCCGCGTTACCGTCGCCAACGGTGACCGCCTCGACTGCCAGGGTATTGTCGGCAGGTCCCCATCGTCATCAGCGACGAGCACTTCTCTGTCACCTGCGTCGGCATCGACTTGGGCTGCTTCGACTTCATCCTCGGCGTCGACTTCTTATGGACCCTGGGTCCCATCCTCTGGGACTTCGACGCCCTGACGATGATCTTCTGGCGTGTGGGTCGCCGCGTCCGGTGGGAGGGCGTAGGCGGCGCTCCCCCGATGGCCCCTCAGCCCCAGCTGACGGCAGCCGCCGTCGACCGGAGCATCCCCTATTGGCCAGCCTACTGCAGCAGCACAATGACCTCTTCGATGAGCCGCAGGGCCTGCCTCCAGTCCGGCCTGTGACCATCACATCCACCTGCTACCGGACACAGTCCCTGTGGCTGTGCGGCCGTACCGCTACCCCCAGCTGCAGAAGGACGAGCTCGAGCGCCAGTGTGCGGTCATGCTCGCCCAGGGCAATATCCGGATCTCGACGTCACCGTTCTCCGCACCGGTGCTCCTCGTGCGCAAGGCCGACGGTTCGTGGCATTTCTGCATCAACTACCGTGCTCTCAACGCCAAGATGTCCAAGGACAAATTTCCTATCCCCGTCGTGGATGAGCTCCTTGATGAGTTACACGAGGCACGCTTCTTCACCAAGCTCGACCTCCGTTCAGGATATCACCAGGTGCGCATGCACCCGGACGATGTCGCGAAGACGGCCTTCCGTACTCATCATGGCCACTTCGAGTACTTGGTGATGCCCTTTGGCCTCTCCAATGCCCCGGCGACGTTCTAGGCGTTGATGAACAACGTGCTCCGCCCCTACTTGCGCCGGTTTGTGCTCGTTTTCTTTGATGACATTCTTATCTACAGCTCGTCGTGGGCGGAGCACAAACAGCACGTGGCCATCGTCTTCAACGAGCTTCGAGCGCACCATCTACACCTCAAGCGCTCAAAGTGCTCGTTCGGCACGACATACGTCGCGTATCTCGGCCACATCATCTCAGCGGAGGGCGTCGCTATGCATGCCGACAAGGTCGCGGCAGTCGCGGCTTGGCCAACGCCGTAGTCGCCGCGAGCCCTACGAGGTTTCTTGGGCCTCGCAGGATACTTACCGAAAATTCATCCAGGATTTCAGCCTCATCGTCGCGCCACTTACGCGCCTACTTACGCTGCAGCCCCTAGAGGGTGCCATCTCAAGTCTGGGCCGACATCTCCATGGACTTCATCGAGGGCCTTCCCAAGGTGGGCGGCAAGTCCGTCATCCTTACGGTGGTCGACCGCTTCTCCAAGTATGCGCACTTCATCGCGCTCGGCCATCCATACACCGCCGCCTCCGTGGCGCGTGCCTACTTCGACGGCATCGTCCGCCTCCACGGGTTTTCCTCTTCGATCGTCAGTGACCGTGACCCGGTGTTCACTGGTCATGTCTGGCGCGATCTCTTTCGGCTGGCGGGTGTGAAACTGCGCATGAGTATGGCATTCCATCCGCAGACGGACGACCAATCGGAGGTGGTTAACAAGGTGTTTGTTATGTATTTGCGCTGTGTTACAGGTGATCGTCCCCGTGCTTGGGTGGATTGGCTGGCTTGGGCGGAGTACTGCTACAACACCTCCTATCACTCCGCCCTACGCGCCACCCCCTTTGAGGTGGTCTACGGTCGCCCTCCTCCACCCATCCTGCCATTTGAGCCCGGGACGGCTCGGACGGAGCGGCTTGCGACCTTCTCCGCACCAGAAATGAGATCCTCGCCGAGGTGCGCCAGCGTCTTCTCCAAGCCCAGCAGCTGTCCAAGAAATATTACGACGACCACCACCGCGAGGCGGAGTTTGCGGTGGGCGACTGGGTGTGGCTGCGGCTCCTTCACCGGACCACGCAGTCCCTAGACCCGCGCGCTAAGCGCAATTTGGGCCCCCGCTACGCGGGTCCGTTTCCCGTATTGGAGCGCGTCGACAAGGTCGCCTACCGCCTTCAGCTTCCGGCCGGCGCCCGCATCCACGACGTCTTCCATGTGGGCTTGCTGAAGCTTTTCCGGGGTGATCCACTGGCAGCTCCGTAATATATCCATTGATGCGTTGCTAGATATCATTGGAATGGTTGTGCACGTTGGCCCAATAAGATTCAAGAAGACATCTCATCATAGCAGACCATGCCGTGAAATTATGCTTATGAACATTAAGTAATACCATTTTGTATTAGTTATCAACATTCCAATTTTTGGAAATGTCTTCATGGCTGACTCGTGTTATTTTTACCAGGCAGGAGATAATTGTTCTCCGCGTATGGGACCAACATGTGGGACGCCACATGACGATGTGGTTACGTGCAGAACAGGAAAGATATTGCTTAGCGGCAACGTTCCTACAGATCAGCACGAGGCAAGGTGAGTTGTCATGTATTTTTGTATGGAACCATCTGACATTCCAGATGTTTATGTCACACTTACGTTGTTTTCTAAATTCTCGTAGGTGCGATGATCACAACAAAGGACAGCAAGATTGTCTTTGAGCCACATAAACTTATAAGGTTATGAAATAGCGACTTATCATCGCATACTTGGCCGAACCAATCAGAAATACATAGGGGGCCAGGTCAGAAAGCTCCTACGACAAAGGATAAAGATGGGACACTATGCCAACCTTCGACTCGGGAGGCTAACCTAGGAAACGGTCACATCAATGAAGTCACTAGCTGGTTTCGAACGTGTTTTCGGGAGACGTCCTATTATTCTGAGATAGGAATTTTAAATCTTTTGTTATCCAGTCATATGTTTTACCAGCTGTGTGATGGGCACAATGTCATAATGGTTTGCTTGTCTCAAACCTATTATTGTGAAATATATTTTGTTATCTCTCATAACCTACCTCATTGTGATCCACACTTATGCTTTACTGATGAAAATATTGAGGTGGAAAGTACATAATAGGTGAAAATAAAATGCATGTACCTTGGAGGCAAGTAATGTACGTAAGATAGTACGTTCAAACAGCTTCAAGCATGTACCCCAAAAAGGTTGCACCAACACACCTGCGACAATATCTTTGTGTATGCCGGTAGAATCTTGAATGCCTGTAGAAACCATAATGAGGTAAAAATTGGGCTTTATGGACTATTACTATAAATAATATATTTTCTGTGAAAAAAGTTACACAAAACCACTCTAGATTTTATTAACAAAAAAGACTCAAAATATCAGCAGTTTTTTCGCCCATTTGTTAAACCCACCAAATAGTACTGACTTACTTAAGCACTGTCTAATTATCAACCACAGCCTGTACCTCTAATTATCAACCACAGCAGTTTTTTCTCCCATTCCAGCCACAGCCGTACCTTTAATATGCACCCAATCACCAGTAAACTAACATTAAATCGATCAGAAATTCCGCCCCTTACTTAAGCACTGTCTAATTATCAACCCAGTAATTTAACTACTTGATCGTCAGCCATATCACTAATTGGCCCTTTCCTAATTTTATGCCCCTAATTGACCTTGCTTAATCGCCCTACCATTAATATCAATCACCATGATTTTCTCCCTTTCTACAGCCGGTCATTACTTGGTTCTTTATTGACTATCCTAAAGTGCACCAGACTCACTGTGCACCCTCTCATCACACACACACACACCACTCCACGATAATTTACAGATCAATCATCCTCGTGGTGCACACTCTTCCTCAAATCAAAATTCTTAAGATTCTTCGGAAAACGATAATCACCTATATGTGACTTATCAGGTATGTAATGAGAGCATGACATCTACCGTTAATTATTGTATAATGATATAATGCATAGTTTAGAGACTAGACAAAATTGTCAGATTGCAGATCAAAACAGCGGTGTTTTACTTTACAATGTCGTAACATGTGTGAATAAGTTGTTGATTATACTACATGATTCAGATCTCATAAGGTTCAACCTGTAATTTCTAATCACAAAATTGCAGCCCACACAGACCAAATGAGTATGTCAATAGCAGATCAGCGGTCACTGTGAGAAAACTGTAGATGCTTCTCAACTAATAACATCTCGTAATCAGTAACCATAACAACTTGATAAGAAAAGATATAACTTTACCTCCAATCAAAGGCATTTTTTCATAACCATTTAGACAAATTTTATTGAAGGAAAACCTGGTTATGATACCTATCAAATACTCATACCGAGATCAATCGTGCTAAACCAGAGTATGAGTATTAAAAACTGAATGCAAGTATCCAACTCAGTTCAGCAGTCACACAATTGAACTTCTACAGTCAGCTCATTTACTTAATTGACTATCGAGGATTATTCTTCACAGTGTGAGATGTAGCTTTCATTAACATACTATTTCCTTGCAGATGGGTTCTCTGACAGGATCCAGTGAACGTACTCCCTTGGGCGACTTGTCCAACATAGTCAACACAAGTAACAACGATGATATATAACGTTCTGGCAACATTATGTGATGCTCAACATCTGACTAATTGTGTATTTTACATAGGTGTCGTCGACACCAGAGATGGAAGAAAACCTACGGATGCAAAAGAACGCAATAGGCAACGTGCTCGGGAGAGATATGCACAGATGGATCAGGAAAAGAAAGATGAAAGAAATAAGAAGCGTCGTGAAGCCTATCAACAAAAGAAATCTCAAACATCAGTTAATACACGGCAGCCACAGAATAGTCCATCGGTACTATCCCAGTTACAAAGCACGCCCGTTGTTACAGGTGCATTTTAGCAACTCACCTTGACTCTTGCAATTATGTATATTAACTGTTTCATTCATGTTTTTTGCCTTTATTTTTTACGAAACAGATTCTGACTGGAACAAGGAAAATGTGGTCCCCGGTGATAATGGCGCATATCAGATGCAATCACTTCATATTAGCCGCCAAGAGCAAGAAAGCCTCCTAGCCGGTAAAAAATAACCTAATCCCCAATAAAATGAATTCCACCATTTTATAAATATTATAAATATAACCTAATGTTGTGTTATATACGTGATACTTTTCTGTGTAGATATTGTTGACATCAACAATAACAGTAATGATGGACCACCACCATTGACCGTTGAAACACAACTCAATGATCCAAAGGAGCGTAAAAGGCAACAAGATAGGGAACGATATGCCCAGATGGATATCACGAAAAAAGAAGAATATCGTAAAAGACAACGTGAAGCAAAACGTGAAGCCCGCCAAAACATAAAGTCATCAATATCGAACAAGGAGAATGAGGTTCTTGCTGAAGATACCAAATGGCTAAGTAGGAATGACAACTATGAGAAAGACAAACTACAAACGAAATCATTAGCAGGTAACATACGCACATTTAACAAGATAAAATATATCAATGATACCTTGGCAAATTCTTACTTCTTACCATTATCATGTCATTTTATCAGACAAAAATTGAAGCTAAGCGTGCAAAGGATAGGCTCAAGTATGCAGATATGACTCCAAAGCAAAAGAGTTCAAGAAGGCTCTCCGCGCCTTACGTCGCAACAGTCTGAACAAAGAATCCATAGCCATGGAGAACCCATGTTGGACCCCTGAAGTTGTTCATACTAACGTGGATGCATCTGTTCCTCGTATAACCATACCAACATGTGACTGGTTTATTCCCGAGTTCAACGGAACCCCTATTTATATCCAGTCTGCTTTGGAGCAAATGTCAGGGGAGGAATCCCCTAATATTGATCTTAATAATATAACAAGGAGAAAACATGTAACACCTGGAGAGAGGCATGCGTTGCTAGGTCTCCGAAACGAAACATTCTATGCAAATAGTAAGAAACATCTGAATACAACGGCTAATGAGAACCCGTCGATCACCATGGAAGGCGTCGATGGTTCTGAACGGCCAACACAATCAGCCATCATTAACAATGGTAATGTTCATATATGCATTGTTCTATTACTCTAATGTAAGTCGTTAACAGTTGTCTGATCATACTTTCATATTGTTAATCACAGAAACTATGTCTCCAACAACCGACACTCTTCATATACATCAAACGCGCTCACAAGCCAATGATGATGGTAATTATTATTTTGCTCATATTAATTCCACGGCATATTTGAAACATGGGCTCATAAGTATCTATATGATAGGTGAGGACGAGGGCGTCATATTGGAGGAGGACTCCGAAGATGAGGAAGGCTACGTGTTTGCTGGACAAGGTAAATTTTCCATGTTTTCCGTCACCGTGTGTATATAGTAAAAAAAATTGCTGGAGTCATGTTGTTAACTACCATTTCAGAAGAGGACAATGATGATGATGTCGAAACAGATGAGGTCGACGACAACTCTGATTCGATTTCAAGTGTCCCAGATCCATATGATGAGGTGTACAACAAAATCCCAAAAACAACAAACATGCTGAAGCCTGTTGAGGACTGCAAATTTTGTGGTGCAAAGAAGTTCGAGAATGAGACCCTTGGGTTTTGCTGCCGTAAGGGGCAGATCAAACTAGCCAACCTGGATACACCACCCGAGCTCATGAGGCTTTGGACGAGTGCAGACCCTGATGCTAGGCATTTCCGTGACAACATCAGGTTTTTCAATGGTCATTTTTCGTTCACCTCACTATACTGCCACCTTGATAGTGATACCACTAACACATCAATGCATCCTATCTACACGTTTCGTGCCCATGGACAAATGTACCATAACATACGGTCATTTGGCAAACTATTTGGTTTGGAGCTCAGCCATCTTGAGCTTTACTTCTTTGATGACGACCCGAGCTTAGAGCACAGGTATCGGAGTTGTCGAAAAGAGCAGTTGGAGAAAGACAAAGAAGTAATCACACATCTTGTGGACATACTACGTGAGAACCCATACTCTGAACATCTCCGGAGTATGGGACAAGTTCAGGATGTTCATGACTATCATATCACACTAAACCTTGACCCACGGATGGATCAGAGAAAATACAATGCACCGACCACTTCAGAAGTAGCTGCTGTGTGGGTGGAGGGGAGCGAACGAAGAAGACAGTTTGAGCATAGTGTCGTCCTGCAAGGGAAGAATAGAGATATATATGGTATCAAGTCCTATCATGGATGTTATGACGCTTTGTCCTACCCTCTATTCTTCCCTAGAGGCGAGCTTGGGTGGCATACTGATATCCCGAAGGAAAACAAATCTTATGATGTTGTGATGGCAGCTCGTGCGGCTCGTCTAGCTCGTCGTGATAACGTTGAGTCCTCCCAATTCACACCTGATGAGAACGAGTCTGATGATGCAGGTTAGTGTTCAAATTAGTTATTACATGCACAGTCCATGGTATGCAATATAATCTCCCGTCTCTAATTTTCCATTCTCTCCGGCACCACTAATTTTCCATTCTCTATGCAGCTGCTGGAGGCAGACTATGTGTGTCTGTGCGGGACTACTACTGCTACAAATTCCAAATGCGTCCTGGGATATTCAACCCGATCCTCTACGGCAAGCGTCTTTTTCAGCAGTTCGCTGTCGACACATATATCAAGATCGAGAACACCAGATTGGACTATATATGGGGTCATCAAGATAAGTTAAGGGCAGACCTGTACCAAGGCTTAGTGGACAGCTTGCATGCCGGTGAGGGTAGGGCGGACGCTATTGGAAAGCGTACGGTGTTGTCTACGTCATTTATTGGTGGTCCACGGGACATGAGGCGTCGCTACATGGATGCTATGGCCTTAGTGCGGAAGTACGGCAAGCCAGACGTCTTTCTCACAATGACGTGCAATCCAAACTGGGATGAGATCAAGCAAGAACTCTACCCTGGCCAGACACCTCAGGATCGTCCAGACCTTGTTGTCCGTGTTTTTAGGGCGAAATTGGAGGAACTCAAGGAAAAGTTGTTGAAAAAGGACATCCTGGGCAAGGTTCGAGCCTATGTGTATGTGGTGGAGTTCCGAAAGAGGGGCCTTCCCCATGCACACTTCCTGCTGATCATGGAAGGAAAATACAAGCTCACGTGTCCCGAGCAGTATGACCATCTTATCTCTGCCGAGTTCCCGAACAAGAAGAAGTACCCAGAACTGTATAAGATGGTCGTGAAGCACATGATGCATGGGCCATGTGGTGCTTTAAACCGTGATTGTCCGTGCACAAAGGGTCGTCCTGCTTGCAAGAATCACTATCCTCGGCCTTTCAATGCGGCTACCACACAGGACAAGGACTCCTACCCTTTATACAGAAGACGTCAAGATGGTCATACAGTAATGGTTCGAAAGGAATGGCTAGATAATAGGTGGGTTGTCCCGTACAATCCTCACCTTCTGCGGCATTTCAATTGCCACATCAATGTTGAGGCATGCGGGAGCATAAAGGCCGTTAAGTACCTTTTCAAGTACATATACAACGGCTCATTCACGGTTCAAGATACCATTGAGCATTGATGATGGTGGTTTTGTAGCTTCACTAAACAGAGCAGGACTGCCAAGCTCCTAGAAATAGCTTCTCTAATTATTTGGGACGAGGCTTCCATGACAAAGAGACAGGCTGTGGAGGCGCTGGACAACAGTATGCGCGATATAATGAGCCAACCAGACGAAGAAGGGATTTTACGCAGGTCCCCCCTGCCGTTTGGTGGAAAGACGGTTGTGTTCGGTGGAGATTTCAGGCAGGTCCTCCCCGTCGTTCGTAAGGGGTCGAGGGCTCAGATAATTGATGCATCGCTACGTAGGTCTTACCTTTGGGACTGCATGCGTCACCTCAAACTGGTCCGAAATATGAGGGCACATAGTGATCCGTGGTTTGCGGAATACCTATTGCGCATCGGTGATGGTAAGGAAGAAACCAATGGTGATGGTGACGTCCGCCTTCCAGACGAGATATGTGTGTCGTGTACCGGGAAGGACACTGGCCTTGATACACTGATAGAAAATGTTTTCCCCAATCTTGGTGCTAACATGTCAGACCCAAACTACATCACCTCCAGAGCAATCTTGTCAACACGAAATGATTGCGTGGATAGGGTCAATTTGAAGATGATCAACAGATTTCAGGGAGATGAGATGGTGTACCATAGCTTTGATTCTGCAGTGGACGACCCTCATAACTACTACCCGGAGGATTTCCTTAACACACTGACCCCTAATGGGCTGCCTCCACATTTGTTGAAGCTCAAGATTAACTGCCCGGTCATATTGCTCAGAAACATTGACCCCGCGAATGGACTTTGCAATGGCACGAGGTTGGTGGTTCGAGGATTTCAAAGGAATGTCATCGATGCAGAAATTGTGCTGGGTCAGCATGCTGGAAAGAGGATCTTCTTGCCAAGGATTCCGCTTTGCCCCTCTGATGATGAGATGTTCCCTTTTCAGTTCAAGAGGAAGCAGTTTCCTATTAGGCTCAGCTTCGCCATGACGGTTAATAAGGCACAGGGCAGACTATCCCGAATGTCGGTATTTACTTGCCCGAGCCGGTATTCTCTCACGGGCAGCTGTACGTCGCGCTATCTAGATCCACCGCCAGAAACAACGTGAAGATTCTTGTTGTCCAGGATGCTGGTAACAAAAAGAAGAACAAAGATGATAGCCAAAACAAGAGCTCCGGTTGTCCGGTCGGTACCTACACAAAGAACATCGTCTATAGAGAGATCCTTACTTCATAGGTGAGATATTTGTCACCTAAAATTTAAGTAATCATACTTTTATCATTTTTATTATGCATACTTATATTTGCTATAACACTTGTTTTGTGCAGATCAACTCCCTGCATTCTTGTATTTTGTTGACTACTTGTATTCTGTAGTCAACCTGAAGGAGACCTTCCGAACCCAATTTGTGTATGTCCCAATTTTCGTTCTTTGCACGCTTGAAAGTTTAGCAATGGCAATGCTAATGATTTTTTTTCACTCGTATCTTTTCAGATCTTCCTTTTCGCCAAGGGCCACGGTCAGTGAGGATGCAATGATCCACCTACTGACATGAACCTGTTGTTGCTGGCTTCTTGCGGAGCTCGTCCTTAAATAAGTGTTTTGTCTTAACTTGTATAGTTTAAGTGAGATACAAGTGACAAAAACATGGTTAATCAGTTTGTACTGTTTTCCCCTGGGTAATTTAACTAGAGAAAGTTACATGCATGTATCAGCCAAGGTTCAGTTCTTCACTTGACTCATGTCAGGCATATTCAGCACTACTTCAAGTTTGCTATCCCTCATCAAAATAAAATTTTGTATTCTGGTCACATGTGCTGCATCAGGTGTGCAATGTGCACAGTACAAAATACATGATTTTCTTATCTCCGTATACAATCATATGTTTTGATCAATACAGATACCATGGTTGTTTTCGGGAATTTCATGTAGGAAGATTTTATTGGTCCGTAAGTCTGGGGAATTTCAGCATATTGGTGGTTGCACTTTTGTACAGAATAGGCCATTGAGCTAATGTGTTTATTTTGCTAACACAAATAACATCCTGGGAGGTCCCAGTCATCAAGTGAATATTAAACTGCTTTGATACTAGGGGCCAGTGCTTGCAACGCAAGGATATTCATGTATGTCCTGCTTGCCTGAAGAACTGGTTCGATGCTTACGATTGAAGAAATGATTGGATGCATTGAGAGTTTTACTGAATATTCGGTCACGTGCAACACCCATGCTCCTAATAACAATCTGAAAATGTCCTAATAGCTTCTTTGCAATTTTAGAAGTACTAACAATAGCGGAAATGGTTGATGTCCTGACAATAAAAATTAAGACAAGTTACACAGAACACTCAAACAAGTAGGCCGAGCAGGCTTACCCGTGATAGGCGAACACGATGGTGCGACTTGTCATCGGACAGACCGCGGACGGCAGCACCCCTATCGCGCCGCTGAGGATGACGAGCTCGAGGAGGTTCGGAGCGGTGCCGGCGGCCCGGCAAGGCGTGAAGTATGAGGTCCCTGTCCGGAACGGTGCCCATTCGGACTCGAACTTCCGGGTCATGGCGCCGTCGATTGCCTCCTCCATAACGACTCATTTCTATGCCCAACAATCAGATTCTGAGATGAATTTAAGCAAACGTAAATTTATGGCTCAGAGTTTGGGCTGCGCCGGTAGCGGTTGTAAATCACTTGCCCAACAATGTAAATTTCTAAAGGCATACCGAGTAGGCTGTTGTAAGAAATTTGGAGGTAGGAACCTTTACCAATTTTATCTGATGAGACTGTCCAGCTCTTTGAGCCATCCCCGTTAGGTTTGTCATCACAAAATCCCTTTTTGAGATAATAGACTTGCAACCGGCAGTATTGGTTTCATGCATTACCAACCTGCCCTCAACACTCTAATAGCATTTGCCACCTGCCCATGGAATAATTATGATCCATGTCAGACTCAATCCCAAATTTCAATTTCTTGATATTGATATTGATATTGCAAGACTTACAAACAAAATGAGGACAGGTTCGTACAACTATTTCTTGAGTGAACCTTTATTTAAACTATACCTTAGAGAATAGATGTCTTCAACAATATATGACGGTTGGGATGACAACTGAGCTATCCACTTTGAGAGTGTAGCTTAGTTCTAACCGTATTCTACTTGTGCTTCTATGTTCCTCTTACATTTAGCAAATCTGTTGATAAAAGAAGAGCATTAGTGCAGCAAGTAAACTGATTCTTTGATGGTAACTAATTCTGACAATATATGTCAGTCAATTGCAGAGAAATGTTACCACAAACCGAAGTTCATGGTACTCCTGTCGACCAAGATTATCGTAGACAATTGGAGCATTATCCAGTAACATAGAATGTCCCATGCAACATACAGGCCACGAATTAGAAAATACAGAAGGCACATATTTTAGACATTGTTACTGCGTTTGATATCCCTACGGCTGCCTAAGGAGAAATTCACAATAGTCATATCTTTTTGCCTAGAAATGGAATTGTAAGGGTTAATGGGGGGACTGTCAAAATAAGGTTATTTTTTTGTTGGGGCATTCAGGTGATGACAATTACCTATCACAAATCAAAAACAGAGACGTTAGTACATCTACATGGCTGGTGCATCCAGAAATTTGGCTTAGGATTCCTAAAGAAGCTCCAGAAGCTGCACCCTCTTGGAAGGCCTCAAGTTTTTTATTGCTTCAAGCTGGAGCCTAGGTTGGCGAACAAGGCACACAATTAGAAGTTCAAAATACTCATGTCAACCTGAGAGGCGTCCGTCGGCGAGATCGCTACCGTCAAGGAGCCTGCCCTCGGGCACCCTGGGGCCTGGGCTGCTCGGCGCGGTGGCGATAGCACGGAACGAGGACGGCGAAGCATGTCTTGGGGTGACCTTCCGTCTGCATTTCAGGCGCCTGCGGCTCCATCCAGCCGATGGAGCAATCGGAGTCGTCTGACTCCGACCTGAAGAGGCATCAAATGTCGAGGGCAAGCAGGCCATCGCGGGCACGCTTCTCCCTGCATCTAGCCGTCTAGTGTCCCCTCCCCATCTTCTTATGCACCAGCAACAGAAGCGAAGCCCCTTTCCGCATCCAGCGACAAGAGCACGCATGAATTGCGCCTCCGGAAGCCCAATCGCAGAGTGACCTTGCCGCGAACGCGAGCTCAATCGGAAGGCAGCGGCTCGTGAGCTCAATCGAGAGGTTGGGGTCGCGAGCTCAATCGAGAGGCCGAGGAAACTACTATTTCTCAGGCCGCCGGTCGGCGCTCGCCGCCCCCAAGCAGACTCCCTCACGCCCTCCTCCCATCCTCGTCGCGCGGCTTCCCCGTCTCATCTCCAGCGGACGCTGTCCCCCTCCTCGACCTAGCCGACACCAGAGCGCCTCCCCCCACCACGCCGACGGGCCCCACGCCGCCGGCAACCAGGAGCAGGGAAGAAAAGAAGTTGAACCATGGGTTAGAGAAAGTCAGCTGAATGTGGCCATGGCTGCTAGCTTGCTCGAACCGTCCGTCCAAGGGAAGGGATAAGAATTTTTTTTAATCTTAGCCTTACGTGGACAGGGAAGGTGCCATGGGATTTGCTCGTTTTTTTCTTCTAAATGTGATTTGCTCTCTATTGAGAGTTTTGAGAGATGTCAGATTGGAGCTACGGTACTGCTTTTTGTTTATCGCTACGTTTTTTTTTTTTTTTTTTTTTTGTATATACGTGCTACTGGCTACTGCCATGTTTTGGTCCTGTATTGTCTTAGATTTTCAGATATTTTTCCCTTTAGTTTTACATCTCGTACCACTTTAACTACACTACTCCGTGTTGCAAAAACAATACTATAGGTGGACAATGTGATATTTGTATTTTAACCATCTTTTCATTTGTTTACATGTATTGTCTCCCGTAGCAACGTACGGGCATTTTACTAGTACTGTAGTATAGGAGTTCGTACGTAGTGCAGACCAAGGTCTGCCAGACCATCGCTTCCTTCCCCGACCGCGCAAACATATGGGCCAAGCCCAGCAAAACGCCACCGCCCCGCTCATCTTTCCATCGAAAAGGAAAAAAATTCTCTAAAAAAAACGAAAAGGAAAAAAAACTCTGGAATCCCTCCTCGTATCGTTCTCTGCTCTGTGTGAGCATGGCGGCGGAGCTAGACCAGGGTTCACCGCTGTGGCCAGACCTAGCGCCACGGCCGACGGGTCCCAAGCCCCGCGGTCGTCGGACTCCTTCTCTGCGCGACCATCCGAGACGGGCTTCCTCCTCCACGCGACCCCGGCAAGATTGGCGTCTTCATCCTTTGCGCGACCCTGAAGGGCTGGGCGTCCTCCGCGTGACCAGGCGAGCTCAGACTCCTCGTCCTCGCGAACACAAAGAGATCGCCGTCCACATCCCCGCCGTAGCCTCCGCCTTCGACTCCGCAGGCTTGCCGTCGCGGTGAAGCGGCTGGCGGCATCTGGTTCTGCATCCTTGACCGATGTCTCTGGTAAGTGCATCACCGTTCTGTACCCCGGCAACAAGCGCAATGGCTTCCTCATTCTTGACAGCTTCCTGGTAGGTGTTGGCTCGAAGGTCTGATTCTCTCCCTGGCTGGTAGATACGTGTTAGTTTCTGAATCCGTTTTTGGGGACGGAGACACCCGGAGGAGTAGTGCTCATGTAAATATTACGTCAGTTATCTAAAGCTATCCTGAAATACTATTTGATTATTAGTTTCCTATCTTAACTAAAGCTAGCAGATCATTCATAACAACAATAGATGTGTAGTAGACATGTAATCTGCTTGGTATAAGTAGTCCCAAATGATGGTGCTAATACTCCCTCATGTTCGCTTCAGATGTCTCAGTTTGCCTGCATACAAACTGGTTAAGTTCCTTTCCTGTTGTTACTAGGTTCAGTATTGAGAAAGTTCAGTACAAAACGGCTACGTCTCCAGTGTGGGATGTTGGACAATAAAAATGCTGATGCCCTTTGAAGATATTTCTTCAATAATACAGATTACTTGGTATTGGACGTCCTTGCATCTTACCAGCTCATGATTTCTTCCACAAGCAAATCATTTAGTTTAAGACAAAAAAATTGAAGGCACACTTTTGAATTTTTGATTTTGATTGATGCAACGGTATGCAGAGTGCTTGGACTTACTACATGTTCTGCCTTTACATCTCAATATATTTTAGATGCTTTTGTTAGGATTTTTCTGGCATTACGTGCTTTGTATGATTATGCATCAGGGATGTTGCTATGTAGCTTGATGGAAAATGTGTTATTGTTGCTTATTCTGTTGTTGCAGTTACGCCAAACAAGTATTATTTTTATTAAGAGTAAAATGCATGGGAGGTCCTAAAACTATCTCGGGGTGTCAATTTAGTCCCAATTCTATCAAAATGAAGATCTAGGTCCTGATTTTTTTATAAGTGTCACCGGCTGTCCTTTGATCGTCGGAGCAGATCTGACCCGGCTTTGACCGTTGCCATGTCAGTAGTGGGGCCCACATTAGCATTTGTCGGCCCACATTAGCTCTGACCCGATTGATATTTTGTAGGAATCCCTTAGACCAGTCTGTCTCTCATTTGTCAGCCCTGGTCTGTCTCTTCCCCAACTAGAGCGACCGGGAGGCGACAACAATGGAGTCCGCCGGCGGTGGAGACGGCGTCCACCGTGCGACAGGGTGCTCGAGAAGGATGGGCCCAGTTCAGCGGTGCCTTGGAGATCCTCCACCACAGTCGGTAATAACCTAACCCGCATTCTCCCTTGTTTGGTGGTTCTTGGAATGGATGCTTTTCTCGATTGTAATATCGTTGTAGTGACTTGGTTGCATTTTTTCATGATTAGGACATGTGATGTATAATATTGTCGGCACAGTGGAAACTAGGGTACCACGGGCCGGCCTGCCAGGGGCCCCAACGTTCTTCAGAAGATTTCGCTAAGGACCAGGCTCTCCAAGCCTGGCGAGCCTCGCGAGGGACCTCTCCTCCTCGCCAAGGGATTTTCCCTCAGCGAGGAACCTCTCCTCGAGAGGGCATCACGGATGCTACCTGCAATTCTGCTAAGGACCAAGCCGAAGTCTCGGCGAGGAATCCTGCCTAGGGAGGGGTCCTTCCTCTCGAAGCCAGCTCTGCCTCCGCGGCAGAACGCACATGGGCTCTGCGCCCATGTGCAGAGTGACGCGCGCGTCTGCGCGCAGTGACGACGACGCCGCAGTTGCCGTTTCCATGTATAAAGCGGTCAACAAAGCAGCACCAAGCAAAGCGGACAACGAGTATTGCCACTTTGGTGATAAGGGAACCGTCTGCAGCTACGCTCCAAGGGCGACGTCACCGTGGGTCACATCCCACCTCAGCAAGCGCCAGCCCACCGTCCGGCTGGCCGGTGGCTTTTCCAGCTTTGGTGACGCCGCTCCCTGCCATGGACCGCGTCCATGGACTCTACCTTTATCATGCACCCTGCCTCCTCCTTCGTCGCCATGTGGTAACCCTTCCCGCCCAAATGTTTGGGCGGAAGAGGTCCAAGACGCCTATAAAAGGATGGGGAGCACTCTCGGGCAAAGGGTTCGACTCTTGGTAGTTCACAATCTTGGAGCTTAGACCAAACCCTAGATCTGAGCTCTGCAGTAGCCATTGTAGCCACCTCGAGCTCGCCAAGCTCCCTCTGTACTCAAACCTCTCCAAGCAAGTGCAATACACCAGAAGCAGGACGTAGGGGTTTTACCTCACCTAGAGGGCCCTGAACCTGGGTAATACCGCGCGTTCATCTCTGCAGTGCTTTCTCTCAGCGAGTCCGACGAGCACCGTCGCCGGGGCGCGTTGAGGGTTGTTTGATTCCGTGTTCAGCCCCTTACTCGATCCTTGTGAGACACACCCAGTTCCTGGGACAGTTCTCCGACATTTGGCGCGCCAGGTAGGGGGCTGAGGCGCATCTTCAACCTCGACACCGCCATGGCCGGCCCTTCTCGCGCCGAACGACTCGCTCGTCGGACGGCCATCACCGCCACCGCTCCTCCTGCCGGCAACCCGCGCGGCCGCCCGCGCGGAAGTGCTGCTCCGGAGCGCCGCGTCGACCCCGAGCCCCGCATCGAGCACCCGGAGGATGACGACATCGACCACGCTGAGGACGACCTCGGCGAAGAGGAGGCCTCCTCCCTGCACCCGTCGCGGGACCGTGCTGCCTCCTCGCTGGGCCGCCCTGCGCCCAGCCCGGCGACTGCGCTTCTCATGGCACAGGAGCTGCTGCAGTACCGTCCCACGCCGGAGGCCCAAGAAGCCTGGCTCAACCGCCTCTCCGAGCTCGTCGGCGCCGCTCGTGTCGCCGCTCCTGCACCGTCTCGTTCGCTGGTCCTCTCTGCCCGCGCAGGGGACGTGGCGCACGGCGCGCCGCATGCTCCTCCTCGTCACCCCGCGCCCGCTCCAGCTCCACCAGTTCCACCGCAACCTGCTCCAGCAGGGGCTCCTCCTCGCGACGGCCGCGCTACATCGCACGCGTCGTCGCCGCACGACTGCCAAATCGTGCAGCGAGCCCCCGAGGACGCACGCGTGAGCATCGAGCGCGGGCAGGACCGCCGCAACCGCGCCATCCAGGACGTCGCCACCGCTGGGCGCCACCTCCGCGCCACCCTCACCAACGGCACGATCACCTATGGCACGACGGCCGCGTTCACTCGCAGCCTCCGTCGCGTCGTCTGGCCGGTCAAGTTCAGGCCGGACCTCCCTCCGTGCTACGACGGCAAGAACAACCCCCTGGAGTTCCTGCAGCTCTACACTCTGGCCATCCAGGCCGCCGGGGGCGACGACAGGGTCATGGCGAACTGGTTCCCCATGGCCCTCAAGGACTCTGCGTCCTCATGGCTCACCAACCTCCCCGCCGAGTCCATCAACACCTGGGAGGAGCTCTGCTGGTGCTTCGTCGCCAACTTCAAGGGCACGTACGAGCGCGGCCTCACGTACAACGACCTCCGCGCCGTGCGCCAGAAGCCTGGCAAGACCCTCCGCAAGTACATCCAGCGCTTCAGCCAAGTGCGCAACAAAATCCCCAACGCCACCGACGCGTAGGTCATTTCGGCCTTCCAGGCTGGGGTCACAGATGTGCGGATGCTCGAGAAGCTTGGCATCCACGACAACATCACCACCGTCGTCAAGCTTTTCGACTTGGCGGACAAGTGCGCCAAGGCTGAGGAGGGCCGCTTGTTCGTCAAGAACGAGCCAGGGGACCCCGCCGAGGGGTCCAAGAAGAAGAAATCCACCGAGAAGCGCAAGACCACTGCGGTACTCCGCGGCCGAGCCTGACGCCAAGCAGCCTCGCGCTGCCACTCCAGCCGCGGGGTCCGAGAAGAAAGATGATCATCCCTTCTGCGTCTACCACAACAGGCATTCCCATGCCACCGAGGACTGCTACGACCTCAAGAGGCTTCGCGAGGCTCACGAGGCTCGCGAGGCAAATGATCGGCAGCAGGGCCGCGGCGGCTGTAGCGCCCCGACCCCGGAATTATACAGAGAGGCTATGAATCCGACACAACCATCAATGTATAAGACAAAGATCGAGACTTGTGGAACAGAACTGGCACCAAGCATGACTCTACGACACAAAAGTATAGCAACTCATATAACGAGAAGAATACAAATATTACAAGCAAAAGGATCACAGATCCAACAATTCAACAAGCGGAAGCGGGTAGTGTTGTCTAACAACAAGAAGCAAAATATGGCCTAAGAGGCCTACAATAAAATCTTCCCAGCCAGCTTGTTCCACGGTCCCAAGCTGCCACCTGGGAACCCAGACTAGTAGTCGACGTCAACGAAGAACCCACCTAGTTGCTCGGTGTCGTCCTCCTCTGAAATACAAAATCATAGAGGCAGCAAAGAGAGACTGAGTACGATGTACTCGCAAGTTTAGTAGGGCGATATAGGCCCAATGACTGACGGAGGCTCTAAAGCTTTATATGTATTTCTTTTGCATAAAGCTAAGTTTCATAAACAGAAGTATAATGACACATGGCATTTGTCTACTCAGAATACTTTTAAAAAGGGGTAAGAGAGTAACATTTGTCATCATTGGTTCTCATCGAACCCTTTTGTAACCAACCACTCTCATCTCCACCAAGGCACCCCCTCGAATCACCCTCGAGGAAGTGAACCTTTACCACACGTTGATTAATGCAACCTTTAGCTGCCATATCAATTAGGTTAAGATTCTCTATGATCTTATTGTCTATTCCCAAGTTGTCCATAACCGTGGACACGGATTTCGAAAAGATTAACCTGCAGGGGTGTAACTATTTACCCATTGGTACCGTCCGCTCACCTAGTTGGCCCTCTTCCGGGGAAGGCCGGCGACGGGCGCGGTTAGACCTTTACAATGCATGAGGCTTACTCAAGGACCATCAGTGGCGGAAAGACAGGTTCAGCGCTCCCAGCGCCCTGCCCCCCGTCACGTCCTAACATCACCATCCTCGTTCCTTTTCGACTCACACCACACACGCGCAAATGGAAATAGCAAACTAGAGGACCCTTGACAAGCCCCTCACAAATTAGTTCGGTCAGCGAGGCGCCCATACACCCACCAATGGCAGCACGCTAGTCTTGGTTCAAGAGGTAAAGAACTCGCACCTAGGGGCTAGAGTGAGGCAAAACACCATCCCCGATGGCAACTCACCCAAACCATCTTAGCATTTTAATTTAGCATCACATTTATCCATCATGCCCGAATCATTCCATTATCATCAACAATTACGGAAATAATAACGGACATAAAGCATATGCAGCTAAGCATTTCTAAGCATGTCTAAGCATATAACATACACAGTTATACTTTATCTCGGGCCAACACTCAACCCTAGGTTTCATAGGTAGGGATACATGTGATTGGCTCGGGAGAACATGCATTCATAGGACATTCTAATATTTACCAAAAGAGACATTTGAACCGCATGCAATATTATGGTGGATAAAATAAGTTTATGAAAACATAGGATGCTAGATGTCAAGAAGGTTAGGTTATCTCTTGCCTTGCTGCCCGGGCGTGAAGTGGTGCTCGTCAGGGTAAGTAGAGTGACCCTCGACTCCGGAATCTATCGATACCCAAAAGAATTACAAAACACACATAAATCACAAGAACACAAGGTGCAATGCTCAATCACATGATGACATGTCAAATTGATGCAAGGATATTATTATAAAACTTAACGGCACAATTAAATGGGGAGCCAAATAATTAGTGAAATTATTTGGGATCAACCCCATATTTATATTAGTGACCACAATCGTATAAATTATCAAAATATTAGAGAGGTGGCTCAAATATGCATGCACATGACGAGAATGGATAGGGTTTGTCATTCCGATCATTTCGGTACTTTATTTATAATTTTCGGAGCACCGATGAATAAATAGCAAAGTAAGTAATTATTTGAATTTAAGCCTTTTACCAAGTTGTGAAGAACATCAAATAATTATTTGTGATCATGAGGTGACATTAGCATAGTTGGGTAGAATTTGAACTGCTGAACAAAATGATATACCATTCCCAAGATTTGACTTAGCATTTTAAAAGTTATTAACATTCACATCTTAACACAGTTTACCGAACTTCCGGTAAGTGGGCCGGTAGTTCCGGTTTGCCGGTACTTCCGAGGGTACTTCCGTTCCAAAAACGCAAAAGTCCAGTACCGAAAAGGGATAACCGGTACTTCCGGTGAAGTGCCCGGTAGTACCGGTTTAGCGGTACTGCCGGTGCTACTTCCGGTCCTACTTCCGCTTATAAACCCAGAGAGGTCCAGTACCGAATTTTGGAACTAGCGGTACTACCGTTCTACTTCCGGTTTACCGGTACTACCGCTACTACTTCCGGTCAACGAAATTTGAGCACGGCGACGGCGCGCGCGCGGTGACCACGCGCACGTCGTGCACGCACGCGGCCACGGGTGGCTCCTAGGATGCGCAAACTGGGCGCATTAGATGCACGGGACAACGGCGAGCCAAGTGTAGCGGCGCCGCCACCTATTGGTCGCCGGAGCGACGGTCACGACGGCGGCCGGCGGCGAGAGTGAGCAGAGCGGCGGCGACCCAGGCTAGAGAGGGAGAGGAGGAGAGCGAGGAGGCTCGGGAGGAAGAGCAGCTCACCAGCAACGCAGTGAACTCGACGGCGAGGCGTGGGAAGGTCGAGGGCGGCCGCAATCGAGCTCGATGCGCGGCGGCCGGAGCGGAGGAAGGAGAGGGCCCGGCGGCGAGTCCGAGCTCCTCGGCTCGATTCCTTCGGCTAGGACGACGAGGGCGACGAGGCGGAGCTAACGGTGGCTTCAATTCGAGCTGGGGTGGCCGGGGTCGACGGCGGCGTGCTCGGCAGCCACGGCGGCGACGGGGAGCAGCAGGCTCGATCTAGGGTTAGGGTTAGGGCACCTGCGCGTGGGGAAAACGGATGAGGGGAGAGAGGGGGAGCAGGTGCGGCCAGTGGGGGTCACTTAACCTAGGGTGCACTGCAGCACGCGGAGGAGCAGGTGAGGGCGGCCATGGCGACAGTGCGTGCCACTGGTGCCACACAGGACGACGGGGCATCGGTACTTCCGGCCAGAGGACCGGTAGTTCCGGTGGACCTAGTAAAAACAGAAATGCCCTTTCTAATTGAACCTCAAAACAATTCCAGAAAAATATGGAAAAATTCTGGGAGTTTCTCCACAAGATAAACAACTCAACACACATTTTATTTGGACCTTTGAGCAAGGTGTCAAAGCTCACAAAACAACAAAAGCTATGGAACACATTTAAAGGCATAGGGAAGTTGGAAACAATTTGGAGACCAACCATTTGGTTCTTAGCACTTGAGGTGAACTTAGAGATTGTGTTGGACCATATGGTCACCTGTCATGTTAAGGGTTGCACCATTCTTTGCATTTCAAGGAATAAAGGTTTTGGGAAGGTTGGGCTTCCCTTTTAACAATGTTTTCCAATTGTGGTTTGTTAACACAAGCAATTTAAGATATGCCATGATGCAAACATGAATGCAAAAAGTGGAAAAATTCTTCGTATTTTTCATTACCAAGTTAGGGCTGTTACAAATCTACCCCCCTTACAAGAATCTCGTCCCGAGATTCTAGGCTTGAGTGAAGAAGGCGGGGTATTCCTGACGAAGACTAGTTTCTCGCTCCCATGTGGCTTCTTCCTCGGAATGGTTAGACCATTGGACCTTGAGAAACTTGATGGACTTGTTGCGGGTTTTCCTCTCCGCTTCATCCAAGATGCGGATAGGATGCTCGCGATAGGTCAAGTCCTCTTGAATGTCCAATGCCTCATGATCAACCCCACGGATGGGATCCTTGAAGCAACGACGGAGTTGGGAGACATGGAAAACATCATGGACATCCGGGAATTGGAGGGCAACTCCAATTGATAGGAGAGATCTCCTCGCTTGCTAGGATGGTGAAAGGGCCAACATAGCGAGGTGCCAATTTGCCCTTGATTCCGAAAGCGACGAACGCCTCGGAGAGGAGAGACTCGAAGATAGGCCTTGTCACCAATTTCATAGTGGACCTCTTGATGATGCTTGTCATAATAGCTTTTCTGACGAGATTGAGCGGCTTTGAGGTTTTCTCGAATGACACGGACTTTCTCTTCGGCTTCATTGATCACATCAGGACCGAAGAGTGACCTCTCCCCGGTTTCAGACCAATTGAGAGGAGTCCGGCATTTTCTCCCATAAAGGACCTCGAAGGGAGCCATTTGCAAACTGGCTTGATAGCTATTGTTGTAGGAGAACTCGGCGAGAGGGAGGTACTTTTCCCAACTCTTGCCGAAAGAGATGACACAAGCCCGAAGCATGTCCTCAAGAACTTGATTTACCCTTTCAGTTTGACCGTCGGTTTGAGGGTGATAGGCGGTGCTGAAGTTGAGACGGGTCCCAAGCGCCGTTTGGAAACTTTGCCAAAACTTGGACACAAATAAGCTTCCACGGTCGGAGATGATCCGCAAAGGAACCCCGTGCAAAGGAACAATCCGGGCCATATACAAGTCGGCAAGTTGGCTTGCTCGAATATCATCACGGACCGGAAGGAAATGGGCAACCTTTGACAAACGGTCGATGATGACCCAAATAGCATTGTTGCCCTTTTGTGATCTCGGAAAGCCGGTGACGAAATCCATACCAACTTCATCCCACTTCCACTCAGGAATGGCTATGGGGCGAAGGGTACCAGCTGGCCTTTGATGTTCAGCCTTCACTCGGCGACAGACGTCGCATTCCGCAACATACTCGGCGATCTCGCGCTTCATGCAAGACCACCAGAATTGAGGGCGGAGATCTTGGTACATTTTTGTGCTACCGGGGTGAATAGAGATGGGTGACTCATGAGCTTCAGAAAGGATCAACTCCCTCAGATTTCCACTCTTGGGCACCACTAGACGGTCACCAAAATAGACCACACCATGGTCATCAACCAAGAAACAATTGGCCTTTCCATTAGCGATCTTCTCTTTGATCTCAAGGATTTCAGGATCATTTTGTTGGGCGGCCTTGATATCATCCTCGAGAGTGGATTTGATCTCAAGGTTAGCTAGAAAACCCGAAGGAACAATTTCCAGATTCAATTTAGCAAATTCCTCGTGGAGAGCCGGTTGCGCCTTTTCAACCATCACGGTATTGCAATAGGCTTTGCGGCTCAGAGCATCCGCCACGACATTTGCCTTGCCGGGCTGATAATTGAGAGTCACATCATAGTCCTTTATCAATTCCAGCCATCTCCTCTGCCTCAAGTTCAGATCCGGCTGGGTGAATAGATATTTCAGACTTTGGTGGTCGGAGTAGATCTCGCAACGGTTGCCCAAGAGATAGGGTCTCCATTGCTTCAGAGCATGTACCACGGCGGCAAGCTCCAAATCATGAGTTGGATAATTTTGCTCATGTGGCTTGAGTTGACGGGAAGCATAAGCGACCACATGGCCCTCTTGCATCAAGACACATCCCAAACCTTGTAGAGATGCATCGCAATAGACGACAAAGTCCTTGGCGGTATCAGGAAGGATAAGTACCGGGGTGGTGGTGAGCTTGACCTTGAGGGTTTGGAAACTCTCTTCAGCCTTGTCTGACCACACAAATGGCTTGCCTTTCTTGAGGAGCTCAGTCAGCGCCTTGGCTATCTTGGAGAAGCCCTCAATAAATCGACGGTAATAACCCGCCAATCCAAGGAAGCTTCGGATATCTTTGACGGATTTGGGAGTTGGCCAATCCAGGATGGCCTGAATCTTGTCTGGTATCACCGCTACTCCGGCAGCTGACACCACATGACCGAGAAAGATGAGCTCCTTCAGCCAAAACTCACATTTAGAGAACTTGGCATATAGACGGTGGTCTCGAAGCTTGGTTAAAACAAGTCGAAGATGCTCAGCATGTTCGTCTTCGGTCTTGGAGTACACAAGTATGTCATCGATGTAAATGATGACGAACTTGTCGAGGTACTCGTGGAAGATGGAGTTCATTAGCCTCATGAATGTAGCCGGAGCATTAGTGAGGCCGAAAGACATGACGGTGTACTCATATAACCCATAGCGGGTAGTGAAGGCCGTCTTCGGAATATCCTCCTTCGGATCTTTATTTGATGGTAACCTGACCTCAGATCCATCTTGGAGAACACCGTGGCACCAGCTAATTGATCGAACAAGTCAGTTATTCGAGGAATTGGATACTTGTTCTTGATGGTCACCGCATTAAGAGGGCGGTAGTCAACGACCAGACGAGGAACATTTGTATCCCTCTTCTTGACAAAGATAACCGGGCAGCCCCAAGGTGAGCTACTCGGCCGGATGAATTCTTTTTCCAGCAGCTCATCAAGTTGCTTCTTCAATTCAGCTAGCTCTTCCGTTGGCATACGGTAGGGCGTCTTGGAAACTGGGGCGGTTCCCGGAACCAACTCAATCACAAACTCCACGCTGCGATCAGGTGGCATGCCGGGCAATTCCTCCGGGAAAACATCGGGGAAATCACACACCACAGCGACTTCAGACATATCAGGCGGGGTGATTCCTTCCAGGAAATAAAGACTGATCTCCGGTGAAAGAGGAGTGGCTGCGGAAGGAGTTGCAGAAGTTGGGGACCAGTAACGCACTTCCCCATACCTTGGGTGGAACACAGTGACAGTCTTGGCAGCACAATCCAGGTTGCCTGATATTTCACTAGCCAATCCATGCCCAGAATAACATCGATACCCTCTGACCTCAGGGCTATCAATGAGAACGGAAAAGGGACTGACCCTACGGCTATTTGAACATCGGAGATATCCAATTTGTACGCCAACTAGAGCCGGGGTCTTGACCACTAACGGGGATCCATCATTACAAATGGTATTTGATGGTTGTGTGCATATGATATGGATATGAACGAATGCGAAGCTCCAGAATCAAATAATACTGAAGCTGGATATGTATTGATTTGAAGCGTACCCATGAGAACTCCGGGGTCCTCCTCAACGCCTTCAGCCGAGACGTGGTTCAGGCGGCCACGGCTGACGGTGGTAGCCTTGGCGGCTGGGGTAGAGGGTGCTGGTGCAGGTGCTGAGGGAGCCGGTGCCTTCTGGGGACACTCCCTGGAGTAGTGCCCCGGCTGGCCACAAGCGAAGCAAGTGAGCCCCGGTGGTGCTGGAAGTCGAGGTCGAAAACCGCCTCCAGCCGCACCCAAGGTCGAAGTAGCTGGGCGAGGCGGAGGTGGCAGGTACCCGGTGGGCTTCGGCGCGAAGGGCGCCTTTGGCACGGCGCTGAAAGGCACGAAGACCTTGCGCTTCTTGCCCCCAGTTGAGGAGGAGCTCTGGTGGTCGGTGGAAACTGGCCTCTTAGAAGCCTCTAGCTCCTTCCTGCCTTGCTCCATGGTGAGAGCCTGGTTGTAGAGCTCTTGATAGGAGGTGAACTTGAAGGGTAGGAGCTCGTATCGGAGACGAGGTGCGAGCCCCTTGCGGAAGAGGTATTGCTTGTCCTCATCATTTGTCACGTCCCGAGGGGCGTAACGGGAGAGGTGGTTGAACTCCCGTCCATAGGACTGGACGTCCATGCGTCCCTGGGTTAAGTCCAGGAACTCCCGCCTCTTGAGCTCGAGGATGGGCTTGGGGATGTATGCCGCACGGAAGGCGGTGCGGAACTCCTCCCAAGTGACAACATGGCCCGCGGCAACCATTGCCATGTGGCTCTCCCACCAGGAGCCGGCGGCTCCTTCCAGAAGGTAGGTGGCGAAGTTGACATGTTCTGCCGCAGGAACGTGAAGAGCGGCAAACTTGCGCTCGATAGCCCGAAGCCAATCATCCGCATCAAGCGGCTCCTTAGCTTCAGAGAAGGTAGGAGGTTGGGACCGCAAGAATTGGTTGAGGGTGGTGCAGTCCGTGTTCCTCCTGGCCCCTTGCTGGACCAGCTGCTCGAGCAACAGCTCATTGCGCAGGCGGTTTTGCTCGATAGCCATCATAACCTCCGCCATTGAGGGTGGCGGCGGTGGATCAGGGTTGCTATGTTCCCCACGACGGGTAGGAGCCATTCTGAAGAATTGGAACAACGACAAGTTAGTAACCAATTCTGACAGATAAGATAGATCATTGGTTGCTTCCAGATATAGATGTTTAAGAAGCAATAAACACCAAAGACAGATTTAGGCACCAACGGTGACATCACGTCATCGAGGCGATATTAAACGGATATAACGGACTCGAGGAATAACTGGACGGTAAGAACCCAACCCCGAGAACCTAAACATCGACACCAAGCTTAAAACAAATAGAGGTAAGAATCAGAGTAGAGCGAGTTGGATGAGAAGCAAAAAGAATCCTAAGAAGGTTTTCACAACTCATTTTTAGGTTAAAATAATTTTCACTAGACTCGACATCGACCAAAAGAAAGGGTTTCCTACAGGCAGTCCTGCTCTGATACCAACTTGTAACGCCCCGACCCCGGAATTATACAGAGAGGCTATGAATCCGACACAACCATCAATGTATAAGACAAAGATCGAGACTTGTGGAACAGAACTGGCACAAAGCATGACTCTACGACACAAAAGTATAGCAACTCATATAACGAGAAGAATACAAATATTACAAGCAAAAGGATCACAGATCCAACAATTCAACAAGCGGAAGCGGGTAGTGTTGTCTAACAACAAGAAGCAAAATATGGCCTAAGAGGCCTACAATAAACATCATCCCAGCCAGCTTGTTCCACGGTCCCAAGCTGCCACCTGGGAACCCCAGACTAGTAGTCGACGTCAACGAAGAACCCACCTAGTTGCTCGGTGTCGTCCTCCTCTGAAATACAAAATCATAGAGGCAGCAAAGAGAGACTGAGTACGACGTACTCGCAAGTTTAGTAGGGCGATATAGGCCCAATGACTGACGGAGGCTCTAAAGCTTTATATGTATTTCTTTTGCATAAAGCTAAGTTTCATAAACAGAATTATAATGACACATGGCATTCGTCTACTCAGAATACTTTTCAAAAGGGGTAAGAGAGTAACATTTGTCATCATTGGTTCTCATCGAACCCTTTTGTAACCAACCACTCTCATCTCCACCAAGGCACCCCCTCGAATCACCCTCGAGGAAGTGAACCTTTACACACGTTGATTAATGCAACCTTTAGCTGCCATATCAATTAGGTTAAGATTCTCTATGATCTTATCGTCTATTCCCAAGTTGTCCATAACCGTGGACACGGCTTTTCGAAAAGATTAACCCTGTAGGGTGTACTAATTTACCCATTGGTACCGTCCGGCTCACCTAGTTGGCCCTCTTCCGGGGAAGGCCGGCGAGCGGGCGCGGTTAGACCTTTACAATGCATGAGGCTTACTCAAGGACCATCAGTGGTGAAGGACAGGTTCAGCGCTCCCAGCGCCCTGCCCCACCGTCACATCCTAAACACCACCATCCTCGTTCCTTTTTCCACTCACACCACACACGCGCAAATGGAAAGCTCGAAACTAGAGGACCCTTGACAAGCCCCTCACAAGTTATTCGGTCAGTAAGGCGCCCATACACCCACCAATGGCAGCACGCTCGTCTTGGTTCAAGAGGTAAAGAACTCGCACCTAGGGGCTAGAGTGAGGCAAAACACCATCCCCGATGGCAACTCACCCAAGCCGTCTTAGCATTTTAATTTAGCATCACATTATCCACCATGCCCGAATCATTCCATCAACATCGAAAATTATGGAATTAATAACGGACATAACTACTACTCACTAAGCATTTCTAAGCATGGCTAAGCATATAACATACACAATTATAACTTTATCTCGGGCCAACACTTCAACCCTAGGTTTCATAGGTAGGGATACATGTGATTGGCTCTTGAGGAACATGCATTCATAGGATATTCTAATATTTACCCAAAAGAGACATTTGAACCGCATGCAATATTATGGTGGATAAAATAAGTTTATGAAAACATAGGATGCTAGATGCCAAGAAGGTTAGGTTATCTCTTGCCTTGCTGCCCGGGCGTGAAGTATTGATCGTCGGGGTAAGTAGAGAGACCCTCGACTCCGGAATCTATCGATACCCAAAAGAAATACAAAGCACACATAAATCACAAGAACACAAGGTGCAATGCTCAATCACATGATGACATGTCAAATTGATGCAAGGATATTATTATATAAATTAAAGGCACAATTAAATGGGGAGCCAAATAATTAGTGAAATTATTTGGGATCAACCCCATATTTATCTTAGTGACCACAATCTTATAAATTAAATTATTAGAGGGTGGCTCAAATATGCATGAACATGACAAGAATGGATAGGTTTGTCATTCCGATCATTTTGGTACTTATTTGTAATTTTCGGAGCACCGATGATAAATAGCAATTAAATATTATTGAATTTAAACCCTTTTATCAATTATAAGAACATCTTGTGATCATGATGTGCTATTCATAGTTGGATACTTTGAATTGCTGTCAATTGATTAACATTCACAAGATTTGGCTTACACTTTTAAGTTATGAACATTCAAAGTTAACACAGACTTACCGGAACTTCCGGTAAGTGGACCGGTAGTTCCGGTTTGCCGGTACTTCCGTGGGTACTTCCGTTCCAAAACGCAAAAGTCCAGTACCGAAAAGGTGTAACCGGTACTTCCGGTGAAGTGCCCGGTAGTACCGGTTTAGCGGTACTGCCGGTGCTACTTCCGGTCCTACTTCCGCTTATAAACACAGAGAGGTCCAGTACCGAAATTTTGGAACTAGCGGTACTACCGTTCTACTTCCGGTTTACCGGTACTACCGCTACTACTTCCGGTCAACGAAATTTGAGCACGGCGACGGCGCGCGCGCGGTGACCACGCGCACGTCGTGCACGCACGCGGCCACGGGGTGGCTCCTAGGATGCGCCTCTGGGCGCATTAGGCGCGCGGGACAACAGCGAACCAAGGGGTAGCGGCGCCGCCACCTATTGGTCGCCGGAGCGACGGTCACGACGGCGGCCGGCGGCGAGAGTGAGCAGAGCAGCGGCGACCCAGGCTAGAGAGGGAGAGGAGGAGAGCGAGGAGGCTCGGGAGGAAGAGCAGCTCACCAGCAACGCAGTGAACTCGACGGCGAGGCGTGGGAAGGTCGAGGGCGGCCGCAATCGAGCTCGATGCGCGGCGGCCGGAGCGGAGGAAGGAGAGGGCCCGGCGGCGAGTCCGAGCTCCTCGGCTCGATTCCTTCGGCTAGGACGACGAGGGCGACGAGGCGGAGCTAACGGTGGCTTCAATTCGAGCTGGGGCGGCCGGGGTCGACGGCGGCAGTGCTCGACAGCCACGGCGGCGACGGGGAGCAGCAGGCTCGATCTAGGGTTAGGGTTAGGGCACCTGCGCGTGGGGAAAACGGATGAGGGGAGAGAGGGGGAGCAGGTGCGGCCAGTGGGGGTCACTTAACCCTAGGGTGCACTGCAGCACGCGGGGGAGCAGGTGAGGGCGGCCATGGCGACAGTGCGCGCCACTGGTGCCACACAGGACGACGGGGCATCGGTACTTCCGGCCAGAGGACCGGTAGTTCCGGTGGACCTAGTAAAAACAGAAATGCCCTTTCTAATTGAACCTCAAAACAATTCCAGAAAAATATGGAAAAATTCTGGGAGTTTCTCCACAAGATAAACAACTCAACACACATTTTATTTGGACCTTTGAGCAAGGTGTCAAAGCTCACAAAACAACAAAGCTATGGAACACATTTAAAGGCATAGGGAAGTTGGAAACAATTTGGAGACCAACCATTTGGTTCTTAGCACTTGAGGTGAACTTAGGGATTGTGTTGGACCATATGGTCACCTGTCATGTTAAGGGTTGTACCATTCTTTGCATTTCAAGAAATAAGGTTTTGGAAAGGTTTGGCTTCCTCTCTTTATTGTTTCCCATTTGTTGTTTGTTAACACAAGCAATTTAAAGGATGCCATGATGCAAACATGAATGCAAAAGTGGAAAAATTCTTCGTATTTTTCATTACCAAGTTAGGGCTGTTACAGCGGCCGCGGGGGGCGATGCTGGAACAACAACAACTACAACGACAACTACCAGCAGAACCCCCAGGCCAATGCCGTCCAGCCCGCGAACGACAACCTGCCTGCCGAGACTGATGAGGGCTACCAGGTGCCTCGCGGGGCCGCTTGCATCCTCGGCGGGGCTCAGGCCCCTCGCTCCAACCGCCACTTCAAGCAACTCGCTCGCGAGGTCGCGGCAGCCCTCCCCGGGGTTGAGGCCTCCAGGCCCCTCAAGTGGTCCTAGTTCCCCATCACTTTCGACTCCAGCGACCACCCCAAGTCCACCTCGACTGTTGGCACCATCCCGCTGGTCTGCACCCCCACCATCAACAACATCGCCGTCTCTAAGACGCTCATTGATGGGGGCGCCGGCCTCAATGTCATCTCTGTCGAGACTTTCGAGAAGCTGCAGGTGCCCTATGAGCGGCTCATGCCGACCAGGCCCTTCTCGGGGGTGACAGAGGGTCTTACCACCCCTTTGGGGCAGGTGAGGCTCGCCGTCACTTTCGACACCCAGGCCAACTACCGCACCGAGCTGATCGATTTCGACGTCGCGCACATCGGCCTGCCCTACAACGCCATCCTCGGCTACCCCGCCCTCGCCAAGTTCATGGCGGTGACCCACCACGCCTACAACCTCGTCAAGCTCCCTGGCTCGGGTGGCACCATCGTCATCCGCGGCGTGGTCTCGGACGCCCTGTACGCTGCGCAAGCGGCCTACAAGGCTGCCGCGGTGGCTTCACCCGCTGACGAGGATGAGGAGCCCCTCCGAGGCCCCCCGCGAAGAAGAAGCAGCTGTTTTCTCAGGAGAAGGTCGCGACGAAGCAATTGCCCCTTGAGGCAAACGGCTCGGGGGCTAGCGTCACCATCAGCGCCAACCTGCCTCCCAAATAGGAAAGCGCGCTCGTCGCCTTCCTCAGGGCAAACTCTGACATGTTCGCATGGACACCGTCAGATATGTCCGGAGTACCGAGGGAGGTGATCGAGCACCACTTAGCCGTGTGTCCAAACGCACGCCCCGTGAAGCAAAAGGCGCGGCGCCAGGTGCCAGAGAAGCGAGATTTCATCGTCAAGGAAGTAGAGAAACTGAAGAAGGCCAGCATCATCAAGTAAGTGGTCCATCCCACTTGGCTCGCCAACGGTGTGGTCGTCCCCAAGCACACCGGAGGAAGCCGCCTCTGCATCGACTTCACCGACCTCAACAAGGCCTGCCCCAAGGACCCCTATCCCCTCCCGAGGATCGACCAGATCATGGACTCCACCGTCGGCTGCGCACTCCTCTGTTTTCTGGATGCCTTCTCAGGCTATCACCAGATCAAGATGGCGAAGGAGGACGAGGAGAAGACAGCATTTCTCACCCCTTGCGGTGTGTTTTGCTACGTTTGCATGCCCTTCGGCCTGAAGAACGCCGGCGCCACTTTCCAGCGCCTCATGAGGATCGCCTTGGGGGCTCAAATGGGGAGGAATGCAGAGGCCTATGTCGACGACATCGTGGTCAAGACCCGTGAGAAGGACACGCTCATCTAGGACCTCGAGGACCGTTGCGTTGGCAGGCTGAGCGAGCCAACGCAGAGGTGCTCAAGGGCCTCAAGACGAGAAGCTTCAACCGCCTCAAGGCCAGCGGCAAGCACTGGATCGATGAGCTGCCCTCGGTGCTCTGGTCCATCCGCACCACGCCAACAAAGCCAACTGGTGAGACGCCGTTCTCCCTTGTATATGGTGCTGAAGCCGTCCTCCCCAGCGAGATCACCCACGGCTCTCCGCGAGTCTTGGTCTTCAAGGAGGCTGAGCTGGACGAATTCCGCAATGACGACCTGCTGCTGCTTGAAGGGCTCCGCTGCAATGCGGCCCTGAGAGCGGCAAGGTACCAGCAAGACCTCCGTCGCTACCACAGCCGCCACATCCGCCCGCGCACTCCCGAAGCAGGAGACCTTGTCCTGAGGAGGATCCTCTCCAGGGCAGGCCTCCACAAGCTCTCACCGATGTGGGAAGGGCCCTACAGAGTCGTGCACATCGCCAGGCCTGGCTCCGCGCGGCTCGAGACGGAGGACGGCATCCCTGTCGCCAACCCCTGGAACATCCAGCACCTGCGCAAGTTCTACCCCTGATCGCCCTCGGCGAGCAACTTTTTGCCTCAAGGGAGAGCTACGCGCCATCATCCTCCACGAGGAAAAACTTCGGGCTCCCCTCTCTACTATACGTTGCCGCGGGCCGTTCGAGAAGACTCCCAAGCCATCACGCCTCGGCAAGGTGACTTCTTCAAGCACCATGCCTTGGCGAGGTGGATCCCCATGCCCAGCCATGGTGGACCGCAGGCTCTACAAGCCACCCCCGCATAGGGGCCCCCTCTGAGCTCTCTCTACATGCGTCGCCTTGGGCACGCCCCCTCGAGAGTCTCAGCCACAGCATGTGGAACCCCATGCCTGACATGGCGGATTTTGTATTTCTGGCCACGCCAGTGTAATGAACTTATGTTTCAGGTCAACTTGAACCTTTGTGCATCGCGCCAGCATATGTTGTTGCTTTGGTAAGCATTTATGTTATTGCTGTTTCTTTCTCGCTCGTATGATCCCTCCTGTGTATCTCGCGAGCGGGGGCTAGCATGGTGCCTTGCCACGGGAGCATCCCGGCAGCGCCTAAAACCCAAGGAATCCGAGCTCTGAACTCACGGGTCAGCTCTCATGCATGTCAACTCCCAAGGAGCTCTGAACTCATGGGTCAGCTCCCGCGCACGTCAACTCACCAAGGACCTTGGTGCCTGTTCTCCTCGTGAGACACACATGAAGGAACCTACGAGCACGCATGAGTCATCTAGCTATGTATTGCTTGTGGGTACGCCTATCTGTCAAAACGCAGGAAAACAGGTCCAAAGCAAGCGCCAGGGAACCGACACCCTCTCCAAGGCGAAAACACCTCGTCGGGGAACCAACACCCTCTCCAAGGCAAAATGCCTCGTCAAGCTAAGTCCAAACACTTGGTTGAAATTCCTTTCGCTGGTTTTCGTCCCTCGAGCCTCTTTTCTCTCTCCTGCGCCTCATGGGCTGCTTGCGTGTTGAAGGGGAGCCCCAAGCATCGCGACTTGGGAGCTCTTACCTCTCGAGGCCTCACGCACCCCCCGGCCTTGTGGAGCCCTGACTCTCACATACCGAAGCGGCGGTGGTGTAGCGCTAAGAGAGGGTCCTAAGACGTAGAGCGAAAAAGACATGAAAGGGAAGACAAAAGCCTCTCGAGGGATATTCACCAAGCAAACAAAGCTTAAAGCAAGTCTTTACAAAGCTATTACAAATGAAACGCTAAGATAATTCGTGCCCCTGCACGTCCAGATACAGGAAGAAACTCAGGCCGTCGCGCTTCCTGAGGTGCCCGCTCTGTCCACGGCGGCCTCCGCCTCCTCCTCCAGGGCATCCTCCTCGTCGTCGCCTTCATCTTCATCGACCACGACTTGGTCAAATTTCTTGGCGTACGCCTCGGCGGCTTCCCGTGCCTTGTCGCTGATGTCGACTGGCGCCGTCAAGGTCTCGAGCTCAAGCGAGGGCTGGAGCCTCGCGAGGTTGCTGAAGATGCGGCAGGTGGCGATGACGAGGAGATCGCGGCTCTCCTCCACGACGCGCTCGTCGAAGCCCTTCGCTGTCTCTTCAAGCTTTTCCGAGGAATTGCTCGAAGAAGAACGTGTACGCGGCCTCGTCGTCGGTCCCCCCTGCGGCAAAGTTGGGGACCTCGATCCTTAGGTCGTCCCCAACGGCGCGCGCACGGTGTACCAAGCTTTGGAGCATGTGCTGGCGCTGGCGCGACATGGTCCGGCCGACCTGCGCGTTGTCCCGTGCCTGCTCCACGAGGTCCGCAACCGGCCCCACCTGCTGTTGGAGCTCGCTCAGGTCCGCCTTCAGGGCGGTAATATCCTTCTCCGTGCGAGCTTGCACCTCCTTGGTGCGCTGAAGGCGGGAGGTCATCTCCTTCTCCGACTTCTCGAGCCCCTGGATCTGGTGCTGGAGCTCGTCGCGCTTTTTCGTGAAGCGCTCCTCCTGCTTCGTGGCCTTCGCGTCATAATCGTTGGCGAGATTTTGGTGGATGAGGTTGACCCTGGTGTCGGCCTCCTCCTGGATTCTTTTCTGCTTCAGCGCAAAGTCGGCGTTGGCCTTCTCGTGGCGCTCCGCGTAGGTGGCATCGTTCCTGGCCACCAGGCCCTCGCGTTCCTGCAGCTGCCCCTCGCGGGTGGCCTGGGCCTCCTCGAGCAGCTATACCTGCTCCTCGCGCTGACGCAGCTCCTTCTCGCGGAGGGAGAGCTCTCCCTCGCATTGCGTCAGCTCCGCCTCGCGCGACGCCAGCTGCCCCTCGCGAGCATCCAGCAGCTTGCGGAGCTCTTTCAAGCTGGCCCTTGCGATCTCGGACTCAGCGGCGAATTTCTACTCCGCGGCCGATATCTCCTGCTGCTTGGAGGTGGTCTCCGCCTCGAGCGCCTCCCGCACGGCGTCCAGCTGGTCCATGACCTCCGCCGCCTCCCGCTTGACGCTGTCGCGGGTCTCCTTGGCGAAGCGCATCGCCTCCTCGCGCGCCGCCTGGGCCGTCGCATCATGCCGGCGGCACATCTCCACCCTCTCGTAGAGAAGGGCCCAGGCGTCGTCAAGCTTGGCCCGCTCCTCGGCCCTGGCGAGTTCTTCCTCGGCGAATTGCGCCTCCAACTCGTCGAGCGTCTTCCGCGCTTGGCCGAAGACGACGCTGCGGCGGGCCGCGCGAGGGCGCGGCTCCCGCAGCGCCAAGGTCCCCGCGTCTCCGCGGGCTGCAGAGGCCTCGACGCTCGTCGAGGCACCCGGGGCCCCTTGCCTCGGGCTCACGGCCGCTTCTGGTGCGGCCTGGGGACTCGTACGGGCGCCTCCCTCGCTGCCCACGTCAAGAGCCCTCTGGGGGCTGGGCGTCCTCTCGCCCCCGGCTCCAGCGTTCGTGAGCTCCAGAGGCGCCTCCACCTCATGCTCAAGAGGGGCGCTTCCCGCCCCTTCCGTGGAGGCCGCGCCTGCCGCGGTCTCGGGCGCGTCAGCCCCTCTTGCGGGAGCCTCCTCCACCTCAGGAGGCGGCTCCATGACGATCTCTTCATCCACCCTCTCCTCCTCCGTCGCCTCCTGCTGCACGGGAGGAGTGGCGGCCCGAGCTGGCGACGGCGCCACCTCTTCGATCACCTCCTCTGCGCGGTGTTCACCCGCGGGAGGAGTAGCAGCTCGAGTTGGCGACGGCATCGCCTCTTCAACCACCTCCTCCGCGCGGTGCTCACCCGCGGGAGGAATAGCCACCTGCTGCGGCTCGTCGGCCACAAGCGTCTCCACGGCGACGCTGGCGGTCTCTCCAAGCTTGCGGAGCCGTTGCCTCTTCGGCGCCGCAAGATTGCTGAAAGAGTTAAACAAAGATTCTTCAGGAGGGTTTCCGAAAGCAAGATGCTAAATGAAAAGAGAGGACCAAAGCTTACTCGTCGGCCATCCTCCACACCCTCTTCTTCGCCTTTGGCGGCTGGAGATCGCTCGCTCTAGCCTCCTCATGAGGCGCTCCTGCCTCCTCGTGAGGAGCACCCCTCACGGCGGCGGCTTTCGGGTCGTGGATGGCCTTAGTGCGGGGCTCGCAGCGTCCCCCCGTGCCGCTGCTCCTCTCCTCCTCCGTGACGGGTCGGGAGCGAACCACGTGGAAGGCACCTTCGTCATTGCTGGAGGAGATCACATGGAGGTCCTCGCCAGCCGGTGCGCTCCTTGAGGAGCTCGCGTCGCCTCCCGAGGGGTCGGCGCCTCTCGAGGCCTCGTCCTCGCCAGAGGGGTCGGCGCCTCTCGAGGCCTCGTCCTCGCTAGAGCCCTCTCCCTCGTCCGACTCCGGCGACTCGTCCATGTGCTCCGGCTCCGCCGCCCACGGGTTGGTGCGGGGCCCGCGGTGCCCTGCGGGCACGATGCCCCATTCGTCGAACACAGGCAGGCGCCTGCGGTGCCCCTCCACGCTTTCTTCAACAAAGTTGAAGAGCGTCTTGGCCTCTTCGCTGGTGGGTGCCGGGATGTCAGTCGTGGCAAAGAGGACCCCCATGAATGGGTACAGCACCTCTCGCTTGAAGTTGTCCTGGCACAAGCGCATCCTGTCCTCCTTGCCCGTGTACTGCCACACCGGCTCTGAATGCCACTGGAGGGGGGCGATGCGGCGCCTCGTGAAGTCCTTCGCCACCATCTGACCGGTGAGCCCGCCAACACGAAGCCTCCGTATGCACTCGTACACCCCGTCAAGCTTCGGGCCCTCGAAGTCTACGCTCGCCCAGCGCACCCACTTCCTCGGCGGTGCCACGGGCACCTCCAGGAGAGGGTTGGTCCCCTTGGTGTCGATGAAGAGCCACCGCTTGCGGAAGTCCTCCACCTTCTTCGTCACCTTGGTGATGGCGTTCTCACCGCACCATGCGATGGGAATGTAGTTCTCGCTTCTGGCGGCGGCGATGCGGAAGGAGACACATCCAAGCCGCTCGTTCGACGCGGTGTTCCGGAGGGAGTAGAAGCTGCGGAAGAGCGCCACCGAGGGACGGATGCCAATGTAGGCCTCGCAGAGGTAGGCGAAGATGGCGAGGATAAGGATGGAGTTGGGATGAAGATGAAGAAGTTGGATCTGGTACGCCTCCAGAATCGCCAAGAGGAAATCAGAAAAGGGAGGAACAAGACCGGCGTAGAGAGTATGGAGGAAGATGGGGTAGTACCCCTCGGGGAGCCTGCTGCCGGCCGGTCTCATCTCGGTGACGCCGTGCTCGTTGGTGCTCGCGGCCGCCAGGTAGCGCACCTTTGCAATCGCCGCCGCGCCGACGCGGGACTGCGGCAGCGCCCCCTCGAGTGCAGCTCCCCGCGCCGCCGTTGCAGACGTGCCGGCTTGCATCGTGGCCTTTCCCTTCGCCAGATCGGTTGCCTTCTTGGGCGCCATCGCTACGCTGGAAATGAAGACCCTGGAGTTGGAGTGCTCTGGGAAGAAGGAGCTGTTTGGGGCAAGAGCGCGGCGGAATAATGGGAGAAGTGATGGGCGCAGTCTGCGCGCCCAGGCTTTATTGACCGACCCCCGAGTCGTGGCGGGCCCCACCGGGTCACCCGTTGAAGACGAGGGGATCGTGGCCGCGGGTGCAACCGCAGCGCCCCACGTGTCACGGCCCCGGCAGGCATCGTTGGGCCCCCGACGCTTCGCCTGCGTCCATGGGCCTCGGCGTGCCCATCGCGGGCCCGGGGGCTACTGTCGGCACAGTGGAAACCAGGGTACCACGGGCCGGCCTGCTAGGGCCCCCAACGTTCTTCAGAAGATTTCGCTAAGGACCAGGCTCTCCAAGCCTGGCGAGCCTCGCGAGGGTTTTTCCCTCGCGAGGGACCTCTCCTCCTCGCCAAGGGTTTCTCCCTCGGCGAGGGACCTCTCCTCGAGAGGGCATCACGGATGCTACCTGCAATTCTGCTAAGGACCAAGCCAAAGGCTCGGCGAGAAATCCTGCCTCGGGAGGGGTCCTTCTTCTCGAAGCCAGCTCTGCCTCCGCGGTAGAACGCACATGGGCTCTGCGCCCATGTGCAGAGTGACGCGCGCGTCTGCGCGCGATGACGACGACGCCGCAGTTTCTGTTTCCATGTATAAAGCGGTCAACAAAGCAGCACCAAGCAAAGCGGACAACGAGTACCACTTTGGTGATAAGGGAACCGTCTGCAGCTACGCTCCAAGGGCGACGTCACCGTGGGTCACATCCCACCTCAGCAAGCGCCAGCCCACCGTCCGGCTGGCTGGTGGCTTTTCCAGCTTTGGTGACGCCGCTCCCTGCCATGGACCGCGTCCATGGACTCTACCTTTATCATGCACCCTGCCTCCTCCTTCGTCGCCATGTGGTAACCCTTCCCGCCCAAATGTTTGGGCGGAAGAGGTCCAAGACGCCTATAAAAGGAGGGGGAGCACGCTCGGGCAAAGGGTTCGACTCTTGGTAGTTCACAATCTTGGAGCTTAGACCAAACCCTAGATCTGAGCTCTGCAGTAGCCATTGTAGCCACCTTGAGCTCGCCAAGCTCCCTCTGTACTCAAACCTCTCCAAGCAAGTGCAATACACCAGAAGCAGGACGTAGGGGTTTTACCTCACCTAGAAGGCCCTGAACCTGGGTAATACCGCGCGTTCATCTCTGCAGTGTTTTCTCCGACAAATATTTTCTGTGCAGATTTGAATGTCCAAAAAACAGGAATGATCATGACAATACTATAGAACTTGGATGAGATTCTCTCAAGAAAAGATTATAAACACAATACTAATTTTACGAGAACTAAGTAGATAAAACGCAATATCTACCTCAATCTGTGAATGTGTGTTGGGAGATGCAAAACTCTGGAGCTTGATTCAATTTCATGCGAATATTCAAGGGTCCAGGTTTGTGGACGACACAATAAATTGATGCTCTTTTGTTTATTGTGACAGCTCATCATAGATGGATCTTTAGGGGTTTGTCTGTGCACCACGGTAACTTCCACTGATGACATTATGAGGTCTTTCCCTTGTAATTTGAGTTTTGCACATCTATGATGCTATGCATGAATTATTTAGGTACAGAGGTGTGCAACAATAGGTTTGTTGGTACGCAGTATTTTTTGGTCCATGGCTATAGAGATATTCATTTGTCTTAATATTTATTCTTCTATATATGTATATGGGCTTTGATCTGCTCAAATAAAAATCCAAGTTTACTAGGAGGCTATTCAGTAGTGCTCCATGTTTTATTGGAGTTTATTTAAAGCAACATTTGCTATATGGTGATGTAGTAACAACCTTGAGTAATTGTATATTCTGCTAAAAAAACATATTAATCATGATGCCTGTGGGTTTGTGTCTGTGCGAGATGCATGGTGTGGTGTCGTCGTGGCCATGTAGATGGGGAGGTGGGGTGGAGGCCGGGGACAACATCGTGAGAAAACATGGCGAGGATTGCTATAGCGTTTGTACTGTGGCATGGCTGTGGATGAAATCTTGCACGTACATTTTTATAGTGTTGGAAAAACGCCCTATTTTTTGTTATATGAATTGTTCGTTGTATATCACTAAGCTTAACCTCGATTAGATAATCTTATTAAAAACTAATAAATGAGAACATGGTATTTTCTTACATTTGATATACATGATCACATAACTATTTAGTATCACGAGTTGATGGGTAAAAATCAATAAATGTTGTTATTCCGTAGCAACGCACGGGCATTCAGCTAGTACTTAGATAGGGTTACATCACGGATTACAACAGGGCCCAAGAAGAAAATGAAATTACAACCAAGACCCTGAACATTTGCAGGGAGGACCTCCAACAATGATTGGGGAACGCAATCAGGTCCAAAGAGTTGCTCGGCCTCACCGTCACCGGGGATATCACCACTTGGGACGACGAGTGCGCCGTGGCAAAGCACGGCCGCCAAGCAACAGGGCCTCCGCAGTGGCATGACGCCTGGAGGTTGAAGAAGATGGTGAGCACGAAGCTTCACCACCAGCAGCCGCCCTTCGGCCAGAAGAGTCGACGGCGTGGCAGAGACCGCCCATCTATCGTCACAACGTGACGAGCGGCGTAGCACTGCACCGAAGGCCGACGAGGATGTACACCATGAAGACCGCTCTTGAATCGAGCGGTGTCGCCAGGAGGAAGCAGAAGCAGCACCCAACTTCCTTTCTCCCCCACCACCTTGGTCGAGCAAGAAGAAGAAGGGGGTACCAGTGCCACTGCACTGACGATGGAGGCGCTTATTGAAGGAGCTCGCACCAAGAGCTCGGCCGTTGCCCTCCCACCTCGGGAGCACAGCAGATCGAGCCGGCAACAGCCTCCTAGCACCGCGCAGATGTACCAGGAGGAAGAAGCTCCGAGCCGCAGTCTTATTGAAGGAGATCTCCGGGCCAGACTTCACCGCCGCCGTGTATGCCGAGAAGCACACCGCCAGCATGAAGAACAGCCACAGAACGCTCCAGATCCGACCGGGAGGATCTGAAACTCTACCCCTATTCGCCATATAGGACAAGACACACGAAATCCTACATCTACTAAATACATCAGGAGCTCCGGCGCGTCGCCTCCACCTCTTCCCGACAGCAGCGCCGCCGAGGAGGGCTTCAGCTCGGCCCGGTGAGGCGGAGAGCACTCTCAGAGAAAGAGGAAGAGGATAGAGGAGAGAGAAGGAGATGAGTGATCCTCCCCATCTTTTTTTTAAGATCTGTCATTTCACATACATGTGCACACTCTCATCCTATAAACGTACGCGCACACGCACGCACACACTATCTCTATGAGCACCTCCAAGAGATTGAGCCGGCGGGTCTTGAGATTGACGAAGTCACTGTAGACGTATTGTTGTCGACAGAAACGTCGCCTCCCACTGAAAAATATTCCGTCTAAATGAGAAACATCAGCATTAAACCTGAGATTTGAACTTTGATGGGCTCATGGTACAACCACCCTTCTAACCATCCTACCACATGTAGGTTCTCACTTCTCAGATCGGGCATGTCCTTCGTCCTAGGGCGAAGACGTGTTTAAAAAATGGTTTAATCATGTCATTTAGTAGGAAATTGCAGATAACACCAATATTTGGTGTCAAAGTTGTACAAAGCACAGAAACAAAACATTATTTGTAGAGACCCCAGTTTTTGAGGTAATACGTTGCACCTAGCCCAAATAGATGATTTACAAGCTTAACAACGTAGCTAACATGTGGATCCATATGTTTATACGTATATCACAATTATACGACAATTTAAAAAAATGGCGGCATAAATGTAGAAAACATAGAGATTATGCAAATAAAAAATATTTTTTATGTGCATAATCTCTATTTATGTTGCACTTTTGTACATACAAAATTTCTAAATTTTCTAATATGAAATGCTTTTTGTCTTTCATATAGTTATGGTATATGTAGAGAACCAGGTGTCAAATACATTATCCAGGGTGCTAAATCATCTAATTGGGCTAGCCATATTACCCCAAAATATGGGGTCAGCTACAAAACATATTTAATTCTGTGTTTTGTGCAACTTTTGTACGTATCTTGACATTTTTTATACTATTTATAACTGTGATATACGTATAAAATATGGACCCACATCTTAGATACGTTTTTAAGCCGCTAAATCATCTATTTGGGCTAGGTGCAACGTATTACCCCAAAAATTGGGGTCTGCTGCAAAACATATTTTGTTTTTATGTTTTGTGCAACTTTGACACCAAACATTGGTGTTATCTGCAATTTCCTCTATCATTTAGTGATTTAAAAGTTTTTTTAATAAAACTAGCAAAACTGACCATGCGTTTGTACGGTTGATCTTTATTAAATATTTTTAGGTCAGAAAATTTCACTCAAAAGAAGCTCAAGACCCTCTTATCTTCTGACATGTCCATCAAGCCTAGCAGAAAGTATCGTTCAGCAATTCATATAAAAGAAGATCAATAGATCATACAAATTAAAAAGATATATGAATATTTTAAAAATGATTAACAATTAAAAATGGTTCACGGTAAAAAAATGGTTCATGATAAATAGTGTTCACCTATAATAAAACATGGTTCACGGTAATTTAAAAAATCATGAGTTCAAAAAATAATGTTCCAATAGTTTTGAAAAACTATCACGATTTTCTTTTTGAAAAATGTTCACGGTTTGACAATGTTGACAAGGTTCAAATAGAATTAGTATGTCAAACAATTTTCACGAAGTTAAAAAAATATTCACTAGTTCAAAAAACAATGTTCAGATACTTTTGAAAATCTGAACCATTCTTCAAATATTAATCATTTTCAAAAAAGAATTTTTTTTCTAATATGAACATATTTTAAATCTAAATTTTTTTCCAAATGAACAATTTTTAAAAATAGTAGTGAACCAAAAATAATAGTGAAAAAATGCCGGTAAACCAAAAAAATAATAGTGAATCGAAAAGAAATTAAAATTCGAATGAATAGGAAATAATAGTGAATCAAAAATAATGGTGAACTAAAAATAAAAAGTGAACCCAAGAAAACTAAATTCGGGTAAACCAAAAATAATATTGAACCAAAATACCGATGAACCAAAAATAATTGTGAATAAAAATTCTAGTAAACTGAAAATAATAGTGAACCGAAAATGAACCATTTTGAAATATGAACATTTTTCAAAAATAAGCAAAAATAGAAAATAAACTAAAAAGAAAAAAAGAAATAAGTGAAACAGAAAAACAGGAAATAAAAATAAACAAAAATGAAAAAACAAATAGAAAAAAAAAGAACAAAAGAAGAAAACCGAAAACGAAAAAGAATTAGCCCAAATGGGCCGGTCCATGTCGAAAGTTGCACCGTGAACCTAACAATGGACTCGTTGGTTTCCTTTTATGTTTCTTTTTTCTGTAACTTTTTTATTTTCTCATTTTGTTTCCCTTCTATTTTCCTTTTCATTTCCTTATTTTTTCTAATACAAGTATACATATTTTGAAACACCCTCAATATATTTAAAAGATTGTTGTTTTTTTTGTAAATCCATGAACATTTATTGAACCCAATGATCTACTTTTTCGGTTTACTATTACTTTCAATTCTCCTGATTTTCTTCTTTTTTCGTTCACTTTTATTTTCGATTCATCAGTATTTCCGTTCATTATTATCTTCGGTTCATTTGCATTTGATTCACTATTATTTTCGGTTCACCAATATTTTTGGTTCACTGTTCGCTTTACCCAAATTTAGTTCTTTTTTGGTTCACTATTATTTTCAATTCACCGGTATTTTTGGTTCACTATAATGTTCAGTTTATCGTCATTTTCATATTTACCTTTTTCATTTTGTTTGTTCACGAAATTTGAAAATATATTCACATGGCTCAAGATAAATACTGTTGGGTTTAAAAAATCACTGGTTCAAAAAAAAATCACGTAGTCCAAAAATAACAAATGGATTTTTCAAAACTATTAATTTTTAAAAATAAATCATGCACATTTATTTAAAATCATGAAATTTATAAAGATGCAATAATTTCTTGAAATTTATGAATACTTTTAAAATTCATTTTTGTTTTTAAAATCTAGGAATATTGTTTTATTACACAAAAATTAACAGAAATGTCGGAATTATATGGGAGAACCGAGTGTACTAGTGCATGAATAACATAATGGACTCATTAAACTAATTTCTCATGAATAAGAATTTGCACATAACTACGCGGCTAGGCCTCAGCCCTTAGCCCGAGTGGACTACTCACACATCACAATCATATCAACAATAGAAAACATTTGGTAAATAATAATTGTATTGAAAGGTTGATAGTTCTTACCATCTTGCCAATCGGAATGAGATCAAGATTACAAAGTAGTATGGCTATGTGAGGTGTAGTTGGTGGAGTGTGGTGATGTGGCAGGACTTCGTGGATACTTGATGGAGCGGCGGCATGACTGAGGCGAGATGGGGGCGGGGGTCTCTCTCGTGTTGGTGGCTGTTTCCTCTCCTTTTATTGTTGGCATCAGACGAAATAGGTTTTTTGAGGGCCTTCCTTCGCAAATTAGCTCTGGGCCCTTTGACGATTTTTTGTCCGTTTGACCTGACGGTCAATATGGCACTCGATACAGTGGCAACTACAGTCGCTTGCCACAGTACCTTGGTCGTTACACGTGCTGCAAAGACCATATGACTTGCATTTTCTCCTTTGACCTTTTCCTTCCTTTTTGTCCAGATTTTCATTGATTTCCACGTCCAAAACTGCAGGTAAAAATAATGACAAAGAGATTTGCAATTGATTGCTCATTAGTGATTAGTGGCAGGTATAGAGTCAATATATCATCAAATTAATGACAAAGATACGTTTTAAAAAAGAATAAATAAGTGTATATTTTACACGCATCAACATCCCCAAGCTTAAACCTTGATCGTCCTGAGCAAGTAACAAAATCATAAGGAAATCAGTTAAACCAAAACAAACGAGAAGTTTAGTTCACTTACAATTGGTAGTCTGATGGATCACCCTTTGTTCAACTGAAAACTTAGTACAAATAATGTGACAACAAGATACTATAAGAGTTTTGGTTAGCCCACCCACATGAAGTAAAATTTATATCAACAGGAACATTTAGAGTTGCAATAATTAATATACTTCTTGTGGAGAACACTAGCCTACCAAGGAACATTTAGGAAGATTGTATTTATCATATTAAGAATGCGAGAGTATGTTTGAAAAAGTATGGTCTAAGGGTAACTCATTAAAATACCCACTGAGATAAGTTAATGACTCTATAAATCTCTCTTGTTTTTTATTGACTTTCAAGAACAATTAGCTTTAGAAGTAGTGAGACCATGCCAAAGATCATTTATGTTTTGTCAATAATGTAAAGGCTAGGTTGGGCAACACATGTCATAACTGCTTCGGGGGAATGACCCCCGGTGTACCAAAGTCCACGACTCGACAAGATAGCAAGAGAAGACGATCAAACAGCTGGCTGGCTACCCGACTCCGGCTGGCTGCCAGACTTGGCCGGATGGAGCCTGGGCTGGCTGGAGGCTCGGCCAGCTGGAGGGTTAGCCGGCTGAGTCCTAGCCAGCTGGCCATCTGCCAGCCACATCACCTGCAAGGAGAAGTCAACCACTGTGTCCCATCAGACACACACAGACAAGACAGCCGGACACTATTGATGAATAGTGATGAGTGGTGGTGATAGCTTTGGTGGTACCCCAAGCGAAGGTGTGCATGTAGCAGTTTTCTCTCAGTGAAGAACCAAGGTTTACTCGAACCAGTAGGACTTTGAAATCAACAACGAGGTATCCGTCAACGATCTCCCCTCCGGCAGAGTGCCGGAATCAGCCTTAGAATCCTCTCGAATTAGGTTTTGAGATGGCGGCGGCTTCGGGACAATTTCATGGCCGCCTTGACGTTTTTAGGGTTAATGGGATTTTATAAGCGTCAGAGGGGGCCGAGGGGACCCATAGGCAGTAGGGGCGGGGTGGACCCGTGAGTCCCCCTGGCCGCGGCTGTGGCCCGCCCCTGGCCCCTGATGGCGTGTTGTTGGGAGACCCCAAGAGGAAGGTATGATGCAGCACAGAAGAAGTTTTCTCTTGATTACAAAACCAAGGTTATCGAATCCAGTAGGACTTGTAGAAGGCTTAGCAAGGTGTCAATCCACACTGGCACTTGTAGATTAACGCGGACCTGCACACAATCACAAACAAACTACTTTGCCCCAACAAAGCAGAGAGGTTGTCAATCTGTCCGGCTTGCCAAACACAAAGAATTAAATTTGTGGATGTAAAATATGATGATGATGAAATATGACCAGCGAGCAAATGATGATGAAAAGCTATGAAAACGGTTGTAAGCAATGTAGGAAAATAGGACCGGGGTCCACAGTTCACTAGAGGTGTCTCTCCAAAAGATATACATGATGGGTAAACAAATTACATCATGGCAATTGACAAAATTGTAGGCGCACAACAAGGCTATCATAAAACAATATAGTTCACTTCTTCATCTAATACGGGCATTACGTCAAAATACATAGACCATCATCCAACTGCATCTATGACTAATAATCCACTCTGGGATCGTGATACGTCGCAAACGTATCTACTTTTCCAAACACTTTGCTATTGTTTTGCCTCTGATTGTTAATGAATTTGTTTGGAACCAACCCGAACTGACGCTGTTTTCAGCAGAATTGCATTTGGTGTCTTTCTTTTGTGCAGGGTTCAGAAGTTCGCGGAAAATTCCAGAAAAATTATAAAAAGTTTTTTTTGAGGGAAAAGAGCCACGGAGCCAGAAGACCGCGAGGGGGGGGCCACCCCAGGAGCAGGGGCGGGTCCCCCCGCGGGTGGGGGCCAGGCCGTGGCAGGAGGCCGTCCCTGCCCCTGGGACCTCCTCTGGCCACCCCCCTTCGCTTATAAGCGCACTCTCGACCTAAAAACTGCGAGGCCCCCGAACACTTTTTCCAGAAACCTTACGGAGCTCCGCCGCCATCACGAACCCTAAATTCGGGGTCCAGGATCGCTGTTCCGGCACCTTGCCGGAGTGAAGATCGCCGCCATCATCACCGCCAACGCCTCTCCATCAACCATCCATGTCGTCCCCCACCATGTGTGAGTAGTTCCTTGCTGTAGGCAAGGGGATGGAAGGAATTGAATAAGATTGCTCATGTAATTCGATGCCAAATTGTTAGGGCACGATGCCTAGTATCCTCTATTTGTGTTAATCGTCGTTGGTACAACTAGTTATGCTTAATGCTTGTCACTTTGGACCCGGGTGCCATGTTTTCAGATCTGAACACTTATGTTTGCATGAGTATAATTGTTGTTTGGATCCTATCTACTAGTTGTATGCACTTGTTGTCAACCGGAACCGGAGACCCCGAGTGACAGAAACGGGGACATCGATGGGAATGGTTGGCAACTCGAGGGTTACATGTATTCATTGAGTGTTAATGCTTTGATCCGGTGTTCTATTGAAAGGAACACCTTAATTGCCATTTGTTCCTTAATTGGCCCGGCTGAAACCGGATGGCAGGACAAAAGATGTCGTGCAAGTTCTTATTGCAAGCACGTACGGCTAAATTAGGAATACATGCCTATGATTGTTTGATACTTGGATGCTATTTATATGTTTATTTGCTTCATGCTTAGTTATGTTCATTTTATGAGCTATCTTATTCATGCAACGCCCGTCTATCTGTCCCTATGCCTACGCTGTTTTAATCCCGCTGTTTACAATCATTACTTTTACCGTTATCATTGCTGTCTTTATTTTACTACTGATGTTACTACTCTACTGGTGGCATCAAATCACTGTTACTACTGATAAATTGCTTCGAGAGAAATCCTTTTCAGGTGTGGTTGAATTGACAACTCAACTGCTAAGACTTATAAATATTCTTTGGCTCCCTTTGTGTTGAATCAATAAATTAGGGTCAAACTACCCGCGAAGACTGTTGCGATCCCCTACACTTGTGGGTCATCAAGATTATTTTCTGGCGCCATTGCCGGGGAGCATAGCTCTATTTATAAGTTCACCTGGGAGTTTTCTGTCTGCTGTAATTTACTCCTCATCATGAACGGCAAGCGAGATCCTAAGTTTCCAATACTACCTTCCACCACAAGGAAAGGTACTGCTCTAAACTCTAAAGCTACTCTTGATTCACCTACTGTTTTAAGTCAACTTGTTACACCACCTGTGAACACTCGTCCTATTGATGATGCTTTGCTTTCTGAGTCCGCTACTGCTTCTGATAAATTTGATGATGCTTCTGCTGTGCTTGATGATGCTGGTTCTTTAGGCCCCTTTTTAGAATCTCTTGTCACTAGGTCTAAAGAAATTACAATGCCCAATGAAAATCTTACTACACCTGTTAGCTCTCCTAATCCATATAATTATGAGAGTAGGTGTCCTGATGATTCCTACATTGATCTTAATGATGAGTTTATCAGACAATATATGGACTGTTCTACTTCTAAAGATCCTGATGCTTTGAGGAAATTGCTTGAAAAGCATGTTGTTAAGAATTATTTTACACCTGATCCTGAGTTTGCTACCTCTCCCATATGCATTAAAGATGATGATTTTAATTTCTCTATTGATCTTTCACTCATATCTAATGTTGAATCTGATCCTTTTTGTGGAACTAAGGATGACAATGCTGTAGAACACATGAACAAATTAGCTTCGCTTAGCCTTTTATTTTCTGATGATAAAAAGATACAGCGTTATTATTTAGTAAAGTTGTTTCCTTTCTCATTAAAAGATGATGCCAAAGTGTGGTATGCTTTACCTTATGGATCCATAAAAAGCCCTCATGAATTGCTTGATGTTTTCCTTGCAAAATATTTTCCCGCTCACATGCAGCATGAGGCTTTGCGGAGAATTTTCAATTTCAGACAATTGGAGGATGAGCATCTCCCTAAAGCTTGGGGGAGATTCGGATCACTACTCAGGGCTCGGTCAGGGCATGATATTCCAAAGAATGAACTGCTTGATATATTTTATAATGGACTAACTGTTGAATCTAGGACATACCTAGATAGCTGTGCTGGTTGTGTTTTCAGGAAAAGGACTATAGATGAAGCTGAAGAACTAATGGCTAAGATTGCTAAAAATCATGATGAATGGAGCATTCCTGAACCTCCTCCATTACCAACTCCGAAGAAAAGGGGAGTGCTCTTCCTAAACCCAGAAGATATGCAAGAAGCCAAAAGATCTATTAAGGAAAAAGGTATTAGAGCTGAAGATGTGAAGAATTTACCTCCAATTGAAACTTTATATGAGCCTACCACTCACCCACCTATGGTAGAGGTACACTCTCTTCATAATTTTACTGTTAATGATATTCCTTATAGTAAGCCTCCTAGTCAGTGTTTGGATGAATTTGATAACTTTATTGTTAAACAAACTCCTTTTAATATGCAAATTCAAGAACAATTAAATGATAACACCCTGGTTATTAAAAATTTGCATTCTATCTTGGAGAAAACTGCTAATGATGTTAGAGGTCTTGTTAAGCATTTTCATATGGTCCAAACTCAACTTGTACAAATTACTAAAGTGCAAAAAGACTTGCTTGTTAGAATTCCTACACAAAGTAATAAACAAACTTGTGGTGTTTTAACTAGAGGAGGTATCTCTACTCAAGATCCTCTTTATCCCGAGGGACATCCTAAAAGAATTGAACAAGAATCTCAATTGGTTGAAAATAATATTACTAGTTCCCCTAAAAAGAAAAAGAAAAGGAAGAAACATAAAGAATTAGGAGAAGCTAGTAATATGGAACTTGATGAAGAACCTACAAGTAATAATCCTAATTTTGTCTCTATTTCGGATGCTGAAACTGAAAGTGGTAATGAGTATGATAATGATACTAATGAACCTGAAGAACAGGAGGAGGAGACTACACCTCCTGTTGCTAAAAACATGGTAAAGAGAGAGAGCCATGGGTGCAAAAACCCATGCCTTTTCCATCTAAATCTCAGAGGGCTAAGGAAGAAGAACACTATAACAAATTTTGTGAATGGATGAAGCCCCTCTTTTTGCAAATTCCTTTGACAGATGCAATTAAGTTGCCTCCCTATTCAAAATATATGAAAGACATTGTTACTAATAAAAGAAAAATTCCTAATGAAGAAATATCCACTATGCTTGCTAATTACTCTTTCCATGGCAAGATTCCTAAAAAGCTTGGTGATCCAGGTATACCTACTATTCCTTGCTCCATTAAAAATAATTATGTCAGAACTGCCTTATGTGATCTTGGTGCAGGAGTTAGTGTTATGCCATTTTCTCTTTATAAGAGACTTTTATTAGATAAGCTTATTCCTACTGATATTTCCCTTCAAATGGTTGATAAGTCCACTTCTGTACCCATTGGTATTTGTGAGGATGTTCCTGTTAAAGTTGCTAATTGTTTAATCCTAACTGACTTCGTGGTATTGGAAATGCCTGAAGATGATAATATGTCTATTATTCTTGGAAGACATTTTCTTAATACTGTAGGGGCTATTATTGATTGCAATAAAGGAAAAGTTACTTTTAACGTTGATGATAAAGAACACATGGTGTACTTTCCAAAGAAGATCAATACCAAAATTGGTTTGAACTCCATTGAGAATATTAAATCCATCAAGATTGGAACTATTGATTGTCCTATTCATACACATTCAAGAAAATATGAAACTCTCATGATTGGGACAATTCCTATTCAATATGAGGTAACTTGATTGTTTGTTGAATATTGAATAATTTTTGTCAAATAAAATTGGTGTGGTAGCAAGACTTGATCAACCTTGCTAACAAACCAACTTTAGCAACATAAAGATATCAAGATTCATTAAATTTTCTTCTTTTGCTCATATTTAGTTTTTCTATAATTTATATTTCTTGATTAGTTTGTCCCTTTTAAATGTCAAATTCCTGTTTTATTAGCTTAATTTTAATCTCTTATAAGTTCTTCGGGAAAAGTTGTCGAAAAATTCCAGAAAAATTACATGAATTTTAATATTTTTGGAGCTTTGATCAAATATCGCCCGCCTGAAAACACTGATACTTTGGAGGACTGGGGGCTTCGAGAAAGGAGCATGCCGGAGAAAAAAGAACAGAGAACACTTGACACTTGGATTGTTCTTATCAGTTGGCACATTTGGAAGCAAAAAAACACGAGGGTGTTCGGCAACAATACTCGACAATGCAATGAGGTATATCTAGTGTGAGAGATCGCTAGAAGTGCAGCGTTGTGGTGTTGCCGTGCCGGGTTGCTTTCAACCTAGGCAGGCTCTTGCAAATTTAAACTCTTTCTTCTATAAAAATATGGCACGCAGTCGCGTGCTCGCGAAAAAAAAATTATGCAGCTCCGCGGTTCTTATTGTCAGTCACGGGGACGTACTACTGACTAGAAATCAGTACTCGGTGCAGCCAATGGAAACTCATCGTTCCCCTGCAAAAGAAAGGCCCGATAGCTCCATCCGTGTTGTTATAGCACCGTACGTTTGTACTCCCTCTGTTCCGTTTTATAAGACGTTTGAGCTCCCACAACTTGTCACGCAGCATTCCCGTGAAATTGTTTTGGGACAATTCCAGTTTTACTAGCGGTAGCTCAGCCAAGTAATCTGGTATCTCACCATTAAGACGGTTACCTAGCAAGTTCGGCTCTATGAGGTTCTTGCATCCTTTAAATGAATGTCTCTATAATACTCCAAGTCACATTGTTATTGTGCAACATGAGTGACTGCAGAGAGTTGGCTTGACATATCTCGGCTATGCCGTACGTTACATTCACCTTATTTATCTTCATTCTCTTCCGCAGCGAGCTAGTATGCCCAAAGCCGGCAGTGCTTAGGAGGTCACTGATCGAGCACTCTTGCGCCGACGAATCCGGTCTTAGATAGAATGAATAGTATGGATTCTCTTTCTTTTTTTGAACCTGGGGAGGCCCCGAAGGGCCTAGATGCCTTCATTAAATCTCAGCGGTGCAGGTACAGTTACAATAGGGACCTCAGAGAAAGACAAAAATAACACATAGTCCCTTAAACTTACAGATAAGACCCTAGAATAGAAATAGGAAGCCTATCAGGTCCTCTGTCACCGCCGGGGAAGAGGGAGCTCCAACCGTAGCCATCCTCATTGGCACCGGGGACGAGACCTAACACCGACGGGAAGTTGAACGCCACCGCGAGCTCACCAGAGGGCCTCCGATTGGAGGTTGAAGATGCGCTGGCCGTCGTCGCCAGCGAGAGAGACCACCCGATGGTCATCTGAGTCGGCCGCCAAATCTAAGGGCGCCAAGAGTGTTCTGCATATTGTTGATGCATCGTTGCTCCAGAGCAGCAACGAATTCGGTCGTGCAGCGCTGCTCCAACCCTCCCCCTTGCGCCTCCATGGCGCTCAGAAGAAGAAAGGACCGTCATGACCGCGACCAAGCTCAAGCTGCCAAGAAACCGAGCCTTATTGAGGAAGCCGCATGGTGTCTTCATCGTCGCCGCCTTCGGCTCCCCCCATGGGAGCACCGCCGCTGGTAGAAGAACGTCCACGCAGAGCCGGGCTTGGCCCAAAAATCCCAGCTCCAAAGCTCCGATGCAGACCTTATTATGAGGGATGCGTGAGTTCCTCAGCCACACATGCGTCACCTCCTGCCATCAGCGAAATGCATCGAAGAAGAGGAAATCCACGGCGCCATGGATCTAGTCGCTGAGATCCAGGAACCTACCCTCATATGGCACGAGGCCAAACACAGCAAAAGCTAGACCTAGCCTACACATAACCCTATCTACATGATGTCGGGCACCTCCCCCGTCTCCGCTCCGGCCAGCATCACCTCCGGAGAAGATCTGGGATTGGGCCGGAGAGAGCAACTTCCTCACGAATCTCAACACAGGCGCTCTCGAGAAGAACCCCCCGTATGTGTTTACTCCGCCTAGATTCTCAAAACCCAGTATCAGCAGGCCTACTTACTCTCTTCCCCGAACTTATGCGGAGTACGACTTTCTCGAGTTTGATCAGTAGTATAAACCTAAGTATTTTAGTGATGAGGCGGCACCCACATTTGAACAATTTGAAAATCCGCAAGTGACTATAATTTGAATTCACTAGGCTTATTTCAATATAACAAATCTGCCAATCCCGATATTCCCACATTTCATTCTGGTCCAGTGTCACATTTCATTCTGGTCCAGTGTCCATTCCTGAATGAAAGAAATGAGCTTTTTTCTGCGCCCCTTCACTCACTTCTAAATGACTCCTTTAGCACTCTCTTTTTTGTTTTAATAGAAACAGCTTACCTTTACCATACCTTCCAAGCAAGAGTGTTTTATTGCAAGATTAAGTTATTACTGAACAAAGAGAAATTCTCACTTCCCAAATTACCCCCGGTCGGAACGCAAACCACACGTCTCCTTCCTCCCACTTCTCGTGTCCCTCTTCCTCTCGGCCGCTCTCGTCGACGGAGTCACGGCTTAATCTCGCCGGCGCAGGAGTCGCTCCCTTCGCGACCATAGCTTTGTGGGCGAGATGTAAAGTCTCAGTTTTTTGCGGCGGTCACAGATCCGTGGACTGTGGTGATGGATTTGTTGCCGGCGGCGCTTGATCTACTCCCCGACGGTGTGAAGAAGCGGGAGGTTGGCGGGGTAAGCTTTCCTCTCTCTGCTGAGTCGAGCAGGCGCAGCAGCGTGCTGATATCCTATCGGCTCGCCCTCCTCTACCTCGCGCTTTGGATTGGGGGTTGGTGTGTGCACTGTGTGCATGTGAGTGAATTGGGCGGCCCGGGATGGCGGCGGGAGGAGAGGAGGCCGCTGCTCTGCAACGGCGGAGACGGTGGAAGAAGAAGGTGCAGAGGCGGGGAAGGGGGAGATGACGGTTTCGGCGGTGGTGCATTTGCACGGTGAAGCTGAGCCGAGCACGACGGCGGTTTCGGCGATATGAATGGGACTGCACTTGGCACTAACGCCGCACCATGCTGGGCAAGGCTGGCGAGGGCATCGTGCAGCGGACATGGATATGCTGCAGGACCAGTTCGTCATCTCCGTCCGCCACATCCACTAGGCCCGCGCTCGACTGGGTCTGCATGTTTATTCTGCTCATATTCGGCGCTCTGAAACAGTTTATTGTTAGCATGCTTTTGTGCTCTGTTCATCCTTGTTGTTAGCTGAACGATGGAATGCCAGCTGAATGATTAAAACATGCTCCATTCAAGACACTTCTTTGCAATTTTGTTTGGAGCATTGCAATTCACAATATTTCTTGGAAACACATACTCCACTCAAGAAACATGTTTGCAATTTTTCAACTTTGCATCTGTTCGCCACACAAGACTTATGAGGCTTTGCATTTTCACATTTCTGAGCCTTGGCATGAACAGACATGACTAGGAGTATTGCACAACTAGGAGTATTCTTGATCAGTATAGTGTTTTTTGTCTGTCTTTGAAACACCTAGACACACTGGCGGAGCTTCGTTAGGGCCGACCTGGGCCACGGCCCGCCCAGGTTTTTTGCAAAACAATAAACTAGTATGCATGTAAGGCGGCCCAGCCCATCAACACATTGCTTCTTCGCTCCAATCCTGTCGTCTCCCACACTCCCCCCAGTCTCCTCACGACCAGTCTCTACTAACGACAGAACCATGGCCATGGAGATGGCTAGGCCTAGCGATTTGGGCAGGATTTAGAAGAGAAAAGAAGGGAAAAGGAGGAATCGGTGGAGGCCATCAGGAGGTAGCAGAGCTAGTAGCCACCCGTAGCCAGGGCCCAGGGGGAGGCCACTGGGCATCACCACACGGGAATGCGCACCGGACCGGCAGCGGCAGCAGGTCCAACAGCCGTCAATCGGCGCTGCGAGCCTGCTTCCCACGAATCGAGCCATATTCTTCTCCAATTTCCCTGCCCAACTACTTCTTCTTTGTTTCTCCAAATTTTTGGTCGACAATTTGATAGCACCGGAGATTACTTACATAATTTATTTTCAATTTTGCACGGCCATGGGAAAGGCAACTCAGAGAAAATTTGGTTTTGTCTTGAAATAAAAAGAGATGACAGTAGTAATTATATATGTATATGTATATGTTGATCTTATAACCAACGGGAAGACAAATTTAGAGTAATGAATAATACAGTACTAATATCCATTGAAGTGGTATGCTTTAGAACAAAAGAAAATTGTGTTTTCTTATTTCCTGGCCCGCCCATGAATTTGTTTCAAGCTCCGCCACTGCCTAGACAGTCTGCAACATCAATGCTCTAGTTCTTTTGGCTGATGTGTTGTTGCAGAAAGATGCCTTACCAATTATATTACTCCATTGTGTTAACTCCAGATGCTAGCCATAGAAGCTGGATAAGAATTACAGATTGAAGCTGGACATAGAACACATGGATTCAGTCCATTAGAATTACTGTTTTATGCAAAATTCTTCTCGTAACGCACATGGATTCAGTCCATAATTTTGTCCATTAAAACACTGGCCAGTGGGTAAAGTGCTCTCTCCAACATTTTCACTAGCTTTAAAGATAAAGGGCATCGAGGAATGCATGCCAGAAGGATAAGACTTTGCATTTTCACTAGCTTTAAAATTTACTGAAACTTCCTTCCTTTTCTGATTGTATGCTTGCAGTTTGAATAATTTACTGAATTTTTCTTGCATTGCTTGGAAGTATTGGTTGTAAGTATTGATTGAATAAATGCTTGCTGCTTGCTGTTTGATTGCTGCTTGTTTAACTGAAAATCATGCTTGTAAATTGCTGTTTGATCATCACCAACTCCACTATTGCACAACTACTTACTGTACTATTGCTTCAGCTTTGTAAAATTCTATTTCTGAATTTCTATATTCAAACTTGAGTACTTGCACTGCACACAACAGTACATCAATTTTGTCTTTTCCTGAATTACATGTAACTAAGCTAATTAAATTAGTATTGTTGATGTTGTGCATCCTGGAGTATTTCTTGGGACCTTGATCTGCTGGGAACTTGATCGACCAGGGAGCTTGATCTGTTGCTGTCAGATACGGGAGAGGACCCAGGGGGACCTGGGAGCTTGATCTGCTGCAGCTGGAGAAGGGAGAGGACCGATGGCAACCTGGGAGCTTGATTTGCTTCCGCCGGGGACGGGAGAGGACCCGAGGCGACCTGGGAGCTTGATCTTCTCCCGCCGGCGACAGGAGAGGACCTGGAGCTTGATCTGCTCCCACCGGCGACGGGGAGCGGACCTGGAGCTTGATCTGCTGCTACCGACGCGGGAGAGGATCTGGGGCGACGGGAGAGGACCTGGGGCGGCGACGAGGCGTCTGAGCGCTCGGCCTTTCTTTTCCCATCTTTATTTCCCAGTGCGGGATGACATTGGTTGTAATATTAGCAATTAAGTAGGGTAGACAGGTCATTTGGATTTTTTTGGGGGTTTATCTTAAACGTCTTATAAATTTATAAGTGTTTTGGCGATCACTAGCGATCGGACGCCGATAATTAGCTTCCCATCGGACCAATTCCGGACCTTACGATTGGAAGCACGCTGATCGTTGGATATTCAACGAGGTCCCGCGCATGGGAATAAGCAACGGAACAGGCATGATTTTCGGCAATTAAGCTTTACTATTAACTGCTTCCTAATTATTGTTTCCTAAAACCACGCATCTTGAGATAATTACGGTATGCATGCACATTTTTAGGAAAGAATGAAATCACTAATTATTTTCAACAAACTTTTTTTTTGAGGGGTAATTATTTTCAACAAACTAATCTAGAGATTAACCACAACGCATGTTTTCACGCCATGCTTCTGCATAATATATTTCTTGCGTCCAACGAGAATGAGCTTTGCTTCTGATGCAATTAAAATTTGCTTCGATTTGTAAAAAATTAAGATAACAACTATTTGCTTCCAGCGAGAATCTGTTTCCGCTAAGAAGCACGTACGTTGGTTATGCGAAGCATATATTGTGTTTACGTTAGAAGCACATACATAGTAACTAGGAAACTTAATTTGTAGAATCATGAAGCACTGTGCATCTGTGAGAACGCAACAGCCAACAGGACATCCGAGTCTCAAGCACAAAGCCAATCACATGGATGAACTAGTGGCGTCAATGGTAGCTGGTAGGAAGCAACAACGCCGACACCGACTTGAGCAAGGAACTGGTGATGGTGAGATCGAAGAGATGGTCACAACAATGAAGGGCGGAGTCGTGTCAACTACGAGCAAGACGCGCGCGGGTCATGGCCGGCGAGGACGAGTTTGACGCCGAGACGCGTGAGCTTGAGGGCGACGGAGCGGCCGATGCCAGACTCGGACCGGTGACCATGGCCCAGGCTCCGTAGCGGCGGGCGAGGTGTGGGAGCGAGCGAAGCGTGGCGGCGGTGAGGTTGACGGTGCACACGACGAGTACCAAGCCGAACGGCCCGAACCATGACGACCAGCAAGCCGGACGAGGAGAAGATCGCCGCTGCGGATCACCTCGTGCGCGTCGCCGTCGGTCCCGCTTGATGTCGTATCCAACGCCGATCTCCTCATCCCGGCGCGCTCCCAGTCGTGGAAGCTTCGGCCTGGTGGCTGTGTGGTCGTGGCTGTGGCCTGTGATAACGTGGGGATTCAAAGAATTATATAGCTAATCTGCAAGCCGTCGGATCGTTGCGTGGAATCCTACGGTGGTGAGAGGTCCGGTGTTTTGTTTCCAATCGGGCTCCAATAGTTAGTATTTACCTTTTTTGAAGGTAAAATAGTCTGTAACTATTAATTAGTCATTAATACAGATTAAACTTATTCTATGTTGGCCAGGTACGCCCGTATGTTAACCCATGTACTCGTATGTCCATCCACTGATCCACATATAGAGCAATACACGGGGTTTCTCATTTATTGCCGTCCAAGGCAAAGTCTCTAGCGCTATTGTTCTTTGGCGTAGCAGCAGCGGCGGCACACCATCATCAGCTTGCTGGACCATCCTGCGACGAGTCAGTTTTTGGCCGGCAGCGGGCCAGCGGCAACAGGCGGCCATCGATCTGAACGACACCGGCAATGGATAAATGCTACTAGATGCGAGTGTGATATCGTGAGCACAGTCCATTCTGCCGTATCGTCGAAGAGGAATCCGCCGCCGTCTGGATGTCCGGCGAAGGTGCGTGGGTAGAGCGCGAGTGCGCGACCATGGAGGGATGGCGGCAGCAGACGAGTAGATGGCCGCAGCAGTGACATGCTTGGGCTTCACCATGGGCGTCGTCGCAGTATATTTTTTGGTGTTGAGGCCTGCCGGCCATGGCGTATGTGCCTGCGCAAGCGTTGGCGCTGCCGCCGGAGGAGACGGTCAGGCGGAGGAAAAAACTACATGCGTCAATCAAGCAACACCTTGATCTGTAATATCGACCTGATTAAATAGTCCTTTTTCCCGATGTGCAGTTGGCCAGCGCTGATTCCGGATCGCATCTTACGTAAAAAAAACATGTACTACGGTTCATACAACGGAAAGAGTATATACGAATCAAAATACTTATTTTTAGCTAAATTTAATTAAATAAATAGACCATCAAGCCCTTAATTATGAAGGGGTATCGGACGATCTCAGCCGTCAATGTGTTTGAGTTTGAGGGAGTTTGAGGGAGGGGGGGTGTACCGAAGCAGAAGTGTTGTGGCAGATCTTTCTTCCTTTGATGCAAATACACGGATCAGTTGTAGCAAATTTATTCTTTATATGATGCAAGTTTGCTTAACGATGTGCAAATTCTTAGAAGCTTTGTCGCAAAAATGTTCTCCCTTTGATGCAAATCCACATAGCGGTGGTAGCAAAGTTTTATTTTCGTATGATGCATTTTTTCTTCATATGGTGCAATTTTTTTTGAAGGTTTGTAGCAGATCTTTTCTTCCTTCGATGCAAATACACGGAGCAGTTGTAGCAAATTTATTCTTTATAAGATGCAAGTTTGCTTAACGATGTGCAAATTCTTAGAAGCTTTGTCGCAAAAATGTTCTCCCTTTGATGCAAATCCACATAGCTAGCGGTGGTAGCAAAATTCTATTTTCGTATGACGCAATATTTGCTCATGGGTGCAGATCTGTTGAAGGTTCGTAGCAAAATATTTTTCCTTTTGACGCAAATCCACATCTCGATTGTAGCAGAAATTTCTAGGACCTCAAAACCAGGACGCCGATGCTCTCCACCTGCCATCTCCGCATGGCGGTGCACCAACATGGCCATGTTGGCCTGCCTGTGCTACAAGCGCAGCTCGCCGTTGCAAAGAAGGCCACTGCTTCAAGACGGGCTTCTATCGGCCGCCGCGGTGCTGCAAGGCGAGGGATCCCCCGGCGCCGCGACGGTTCTCCGACGCTGGGAGTTGGACGGCGATGCCGTGCCGGTCCGTGGCTCTGGCGACGGCCGTGACTCCAGCGACGACATGCATCGACGGCTATTCCCTCCTTCCGAACGTCCGCGGTGTTGCGGTGGTTGGAGTTGGGGGATTTGTTCTTAAGCGTTTCTCTGATTTTGCGGGAGAGCGTACGGTGTGTGGGGTCCAGAGCAAAGAAAAAAACAAAAAAGACCCGTGTCAAACGGGGGATCCGGAGGATTTTTGCCCCAAATCCCCGGGGACGCTCAGCATTGCCCTTATTGTAACATAACGAAAATCACAAAGAAATATAGAGAGAGGCAAGACAGGCGCATCTGTGGCAATACCAAATCTGTTTTCAATCTCTCGCAAAAAAAAAAAAAAAAAAAATCTGTTTTCAATCTGTGTGTTCCGTTCCGTCGCTGAGCTGCAAGCCCCCGTGAGGATCCGATCGATCAGAAAAGAGCTAGCTAGCTCGTACTAGTCCAACGATCCATCAAGGGGACGGGTACTAGATCAATTAGTCCATACGTTTGTGGCCGGCTGAAAGTGCTCCAAAACCAACAACGTTTGCACTCAACGCAGGAGAGCTGCGCGACTTATGCAGTAAAGTTGTGACTCTGCAGTTTGACACTCCATAATAATAATAATAATAATAGTAATAATATAAAAAAAATAGTAAACATAACCAAGGACATAAATTGCAAGAAAAACATAAAATCCTTACATAATTTATTGCTGGATGGAAACAAAAAGTAACCATAAAAACTAATTTAGATCATCATCGTCGCTCCCGTTCATGATTGCAGAAGACTCAATATGCGGCCAAGCCTCTCTGCAGCACTCGTACAACTCCTCCTCGTGGGACTTACGATCCCCGCAGAAAATTCGCTTGTGGTGCCCACCATTAAGGACATTTTTCCTAAACTTAGCTTTCAAGTTTTGCCTCTCTCGAGAAATGAGGTCTGCATTGAGGTCTAGACGGGAGAGTGGTGGATTCTGCAATTGCAATTCTTGGAACAGTATGGACGCGTCCACGGTCTTGCCGAATTCAGTCCTGAGCTTGCCATCCATCCTCACCAACCTCAGTTCATCTGCACGTATCCACTTGCGGTAGGTTTTCGGCCGCAGGGTTGCCGGCCGCTTGCGCTTACGCTTGTTGTCCGCAACGACAGCGGACGCACGATCCTCGTCGGGAGAGGTTATCTCCCCGTCGGAAGGGGTGTCATTGCTGTCGCCGCTGCCGCCACCATTGACAGGAGAGGTTATCTCCTCGTCATCGTTGTCGACGTCCGGAGATGTGTGGTCTTCGGAAGAGATTAAGACGAGAGTTTGGTCGTCATCCGAATCCCATACAGGGATGACTTCCACGGGCTTGGGGAGAGGCTGGTCGTCATTGTCCAGTAGAACGATGATATGCCTGTCCATGGAAGAGGAAGAACTGAGACACCAACGTAGGAGGAGGTACTAGTATATTTATATAGCCTTGCCGCCCGTGCGTGTCGAAAAAATTGGCGGGAGGTTTGGGAAAAATTGGCGGGAGGTTTGGAGCTATCATAGGAAGGTGAATTAATAAGATCTCTCATTTAATACCATATCACTCCTTTCCTTACTATACCCTTGGCTGATCTATTGCCGGACATTCGGTCATCCGATTTATTCACGGCCTGATCTAAGAGATTAATGCATGATTATGTGCCGGCTGAAATCAATCAGCTGCCTAAAACAAAGGCAGATCCGTAGATCAGCGAGCTCTTAATATTGAACAATCCATGCTCTGTAGGCAGAGGAATAACTCACCACGTCCACAGCCTCTACCATCGCGTAACAAATTGCAAAAGAAAAAAGAAAAGAAAGGAAACTGATGGCATCGTCCTAAACCCCGATGACTCCCCACCACGACAGACCCAAATAAAAAAAAAACAAAAAAAAAACAACTTCAACGACTACCATGATTTTCAACACTGCAAATGACAGTGGAAAGGTTTAACATTGTTGATAATGACTCTAATTTACGGTCATTTTCTTTGGTGGATCTCAAAGTTTTGATCCTGGTCGTGATCTACTATCAGGTCATCTCCAAAGCCGCAAGCAGTTTGGTCCGCCCGCGTTCATTTTTGTCCGCGTCGACACAAACCTCGTCCCAACGCACCGATGCAAACGGACATGGGTCCGTTTTTGTTCCGTTCGCGTCCGGCCAGACCCATTCCCGGCCTAATTTTGGGTCAGGTTTGCGTCTCCACGGACAGGAAACATAGCGTTCGTGTGTCCGGCCAACTCCGGACCCGGCCCCGCTTGGCAGTAACACAAACCCTCCCCCCCCAGCAGGTCCTTTTTATCCACTCGTGCGTTGGACAGGCCACTCATCCTCACTCCACTACTCTTGTGCTCCCCGCCGCCTGCAACAAACCCTAGCCCCGCCCGCAATGCCGTTCTTCAAATGGACCGCAATGTCGTTCTTCAAATGGACGGACAAGGGGAAGCACGACGACAGGGCCGGCTCATCGGAGCCCGTTCCATTTGTCTCCGTCAGTAGCGAATCGGTCGCACACCTGGAACCGCCCGTACCTCCCTGTTGCCCGATGCCAGTGATACTGGGACAACGCCGTCCCAATGCCCTGGACCGACGTCCATCTGCCGGACAAATGGCACCTGAATCTCCGGTTGTCCCGAAGAGTGACCGAGCTCGAGAGTAGGAGATCCAAGCGCGACGGCCCCAGCTCCCAGGGGACCTCGTCGACCACCGGCCGTTCACCGTGAATAGTCCCTACGGGGACACATGGCTCATCGACGAGCACGGCGCTCGACGCCGATCCTACTTCAGGGCCCAGACTCCACCTCTTCTCCGGCGCGGGCATGCTCCGTCATCACGTCCCCTCCACGGCCCGTGGTGAAGGAGGGGGTGGAGGAGGAGGTGGGGGAGGAGACCAACCTCGTCCTTACGCAAGTCCTAGAGGAGTCGAAGCGCACTGCCGTCAAGGACGAGATGCGTCGATGGGACAGCCTCACCGAGGTGCTCCACCAGCCCGCCATGGAGGCCCACCAACCGCCGCTGATGCCCAAGCCCGAGCCGTGGTGTGCGTCGATGGAGGTGGCGCATGAGCACACATGCTCGACCTCTCCCCGCTCCACTCTACTGGCGATCCTGGACTGGCCCGGTCCGCCAGCTGCCTCCGCCGCCCGCAGGAGCAGCCCCCGACGAGGTTACCACCGACCCATCTTTGGACCGTATTGCCGTACATCGACTTGTGCGGCGATGACGACGATGAGGAGTAGGGCGTGTCGACAAGGTTTATCTATGTTTTTTAGTTCTTATTAGTAAAGGTAAAAAGGCCGTTTGTAGCCCTCCCCTATCTATAATTCAAAAACAGCATTTTTGCGGCCTATTAATGAATGAAAAAATGCTTCAACCGTGTTGGGTGCACTACCTGGACACGGCAGGACATTTGGTGTCCACCTCGCCAGCCAAACCGGGACATTTTTTGTGTCTGTTTGGTTCGGTGAGTTGAAGATGCCCTTAGTCTAATCTATTTCTTGTTAAGGAGTGCTTTTATAGTTTTTGATTATCACAAAGCTTGGGTTAACCCTTGGGCCTAGCTGTGCTACTATACCAAGAGTGAAAGCAAGTAGCGGATGCTCAGGGGTCTGGCCATCCTTGGAGATAGCTAATTTAAAAGTCAAGTGGTCACTGCTTCCCCATTTTAGACATTCATATCATTTTATGAATACAATTATAACTAAGACACAAGGTGCATATTGTAGCAATTTAAATGGACCGCACCTACTCTGTAGATGTCTTCCATATTTTGCAGTTTTTTGTTTTGTTTTTGTTTCATACCCTCATGTTTATTTCGTCACACATTCACATTGGCACACATGTTATTTCTAGGAGTGGCCATAAATGAGGCTGTAATTCACAAAGGGCATCACATAGCAACCTTGAGGCTGTCAATCTTCATGCACTAAATGAGGCTGTCAAGCTTCATGCAACAGAGGCATGGCTAGCACTACATGAGAAGCCGGTGCTGAATCAAGAGCGAAAATATTGGACGAAGAGGAATGGCAAGAGGCAAAAGGGAAGTGGCAAACAAGTCATTTGCAGCAAATAAGTCCATGTACGTGCAGTAGGTACTGCTTAAATCCAGCATAAAACTATTCTATTTGTACATCTCCGACTAACAAACCAGGTATCAAGTCCAATTCTTGAATCAAATGACAGTCTATGGAGTAAATAGAAGATTACCCTTGAAGCGTAGTTTGCCGATTTTGCTTCATGTTTACCAATTGTTTTGTCAATCTGGTCCCAGACCCGAAGTCCCTTCTTTCCATATTATTGTTTCTTCTGCCTTCTCGTTTATAATATTCCCAGTTTCTAACCTGATTGGCTCCTTCCTCTTCCATCCTTGATTGTTCATTAGAAACAAGCATATATTAGTGGCCAAACATAATAGAATGTTAGTGCTTTCACAATTGATGCAACTTTACTTGTGAACAATGCAACAAAAAAATGTTTGTCTTTTGTCCTTCAATCTTCAGATCCATCAAAGAAATATTTCTGACATGTCAAACCTAATACTCCGTCCGATCCAAAATATGTGTCGGTGACATAGTACAAATTTTGTACTAGACTAGTACTAAATCACCGACACTTATTATGGATCGGAGGGAGTATTTCCTATGAAAATAATTCCAACAAATATTGTGTACGCAGGGTATAAAACAAAGAGGGGAAAAAGAAACGTGTGGGACCTGGGATAAATCACAAACAAACTTTGTTTAATAAAATGACAGATGTGAGAAGATGGATGCTATATGAAAACATGTTCATGTCTAACTCCTTATTTGTAGCTGGAAGAAGACAATTTCCACGACAATGTCTCCATCATTCCTCAGAAGTAAGAAAAGACCAGTGGAGACAAAATAACAACCAAGTATATATATACAGACTGTACAGTTTCCATGATGAAAGATGTACAAGATTATAATTCAATCAGAGCACACCTATGGCATGTCCTAATCAAGCTAGCACAACACTTAAGAAAACAAAAAAATTACAGGAGATGCATTTGAAGATCCCCACTGTAAATGACTGGCCTGTTCAAGTGCATATTGTCAATATCTGGCATTTCAAAGACATTTCAGCAGATTTTGAAAACTAAAAACACTTGAGCAGATTTTCAAAAGCACTGATATCTACTTCAAGAATTCAGTTTCGTGCTTGAACACTTCAGTTGTCTTCCATATTTTGCAGTTCCATTTTTGTTTCATGATCTCATGTTTATTTCGTCACACATTCACAGTGCCATCTCTCCTATAAAGGCGCTAGCCTACCCGGCTATTGAGACCCTCCTCACGCGCACGTGAAGCTTGTTCGTTCGATTGGCTGGAACAGTTGTTTCACCCTGCGTTGATTTAGCACCGTTTGATTTACAGTAATGCTCGTTCACGTCTGTCTTATGTACAAAGCTGGATGACTGCTGGGCCTGAGCGAGTGTGCTTCATTTTGAGACTAGGAGGGTCCGTGGTCTCTTCCCCTGTTTCTTATGCGTGTGAAGGCATGTAATGAAAACCTAGAGCGGTGAAAATTCCCAAGTCTTAAAATGAATAAGCAGCTACTGACACTTTTGTAGGCACACCATTTGCTAATTCTCTCCTCTGCAGGCATGCAAACCTTAGCTTGTTTCCAAATCAACAAACAACAGATAAAGATGTATCTACATGCTACAGAGATGGGTCATGTCCGACCAGGATATCAAGACCGCCTACCGTCCCTGGTTTGTGCTGTACTTCCATCTCCTTTTCCCCCAAATTATGTGTAGCCAACTTGTTATGTGTTCTTGATGAACGGGCATTATGATCTGCTAAAGAGATTCTCTGTGGTGTGAAAAACACTTCGTTAGACGTTAATGGCCGTTGTGTTCACATTGGTTGTGTGATGATTCCTATCGAATGTTAGAACAGCCTTTCTGAACATAGTTATCATGTTTCGTGGGGAACATATATATACATAACAAACTAAAATAGATTTCTCTTTTAATCAATTTCTCGTGTGGTGTTCAAGAGGCTGCAGATGGCAAGTAAACATTCGAATTTTCCTTGGAATGGGAATAACTTGAATCTGTATAGTATGCAGCACTGAATAGATCAACCTTTTTTATTTTACTATGTGCTATGTGAAGTATTTTCAGAGGCAACAAATCAGACATGCAAGATTCCTTGTTCTTCTGACATGATCCAGAATTTATAAAAAATATGAGTAGAGAAACTGATCACTATCTTCCTGTAAGTAAGAATGTAATCCGGCAGGCCGCGCAAGGTACACAGCTCCACCACGCCCCTCCATTCACTGCCAGCAAAGTATTTCATTTAGACAATATTTTAGTGTACACAATCCGTTTTTAAGTCGTTCCTAAATAATTAAACAGATTCAAATGGCATGTGAAGTGTGTGTAAAGCTGAACCAAGGAGTAGACCAAAAACAAGCTGCTCAAAAAGGTGGGCTCGATTTGAGACTTTTCGTTGGTCCATCAGAACGATGAACAAGGGAGAATGTTTAACAATCTCTTCTCAGCTAAAACCCAATCTCTACTTTTTACCATGAAGTTTTTCAGGCCTGCACAGCTCTATCTGTTTCGGTTGCCCCTCTCTTAATTTTCGGCTTTGTTATGAAAGCATGGAGATTCATGCATGAGAATGTTCTGAATTTTTCGCCCCTCTCTAAATTTCGGAGCTCTATCTTTTTCGGTAGCCCCTCTCTAAATGTACGATTTTTTTCCCATGAAGGCTCTCCATGCATATGGATTGATCGTATTTTCAATCTGAAGTTTCCATATGTGGGTAGGCAGGTACAAATTAAGGAATGCAGATTAAGAAACTGCTATTAATTAAGTGTATTAGAAGTTTGCTCTTGCATTTTCTGGCAAATCTACCAGCTGACATCGATTTGTTGTTGTGCTAGACACAGAACTAAGTGGCTTCCTCTTATCACAAAGAACGATGAGGCGGGCTATGATGCGGCCCCAGGCTGACAGTATGTCATGATCCCTTGCTGTATTTATTTGATCTATAAGGTTCCAGAGAATACTTGGTTCAATACTTCATGCTGGACGAAATGATTTTCTTATAAGCTACTGTAGATGTTATGACCGGCATTACATATAGCCGGAGGAGGCCCAATAGCATGTCTAATTAGGGGCTTGGCCCAACTTATCTTTATTTTTATTAGCTCCTGAGGATTATATAAACACTTGTAACTCTACGTTTTGGAATTAAGCAATAAGTCATATCTATTGCCCGACTCCCTCAGGAGTCGGAACCCTAACCCTAGCCGCCTCATCCTACGACATCTACTCCTCCACCACCCAACCACGGCGCCGACTCGCCGCCGCTCGTACCCAGCTCCTCGCCACCCTCCCTTCCACCTATACAACCTAAGGCCTAGACCTGGTAGGATCCCAGCTCCTATCAATCTGGTATCAGCTGTCTCGGGATCGATCATGTCTACACCTCTCTCCACCGCCACCACGCTGCCGGCAACCTCCGCGGCGAACGCACCGTCCTTGTCCGGGCCGATCTCCTCCGCCACCGGGGCACCGTTGATCGCCCCCTCCGTCGTCTTCACCCCGGAGGAGATGACGTCTGCCATCCGGGACCTCACCTAGGCGGTCGCAGGCATCCGCACGTTCCTCGCGAGCCCCTACGGGCCGCAGCCGCCTGCTTCCTTCGCTACCGCCCCGCCACCGCAACTGCCGTCGTGGCAGCCGCCGCCCGTGGCGCACGTCGGCGCATCGACCCTGCAGCTTCCGCCGCTACAGCCGTCGTCGCCGGCAACTTCGACCCAGGGTCCTCCAACGACGGCGCAGGGGGTGCCCATCCACCAGATCAGGTTTCCCCCATCGCCGTCCCCGCTACCGGCCTGGCCCGCTGCGCCGGTCTACACGACAGCCTTCGGGCAGCCGCACGTGCTGCCCCCGCCGGCACCGCCCTCGGCCGTCCACTTCAGCGGGTCCTCGGGCTACGCCGACCCCTCCGCCGGCGTCGACAGACCCCTGTTCCAGGGTGGCCCTCTAATGCCCACCTACTCGGCTCCGTCGTCCTCGCTGCTCCACCACGAGGAGGCATACCCCACCGTTGCCCACGGCCAGCCGCCACCGCGCTTCTCCAAGCTAGAGTTCGCCACCTACGACGGCACCGTGGACCCCCTGAACTGGCTCAACCAGTGCGACCAGTTTTTCCGAGGGCAACGCACGCTCGCGTCCGACCGCACCTGGATTGCATCCTATCACCTCCGCTGTGCTGCACAGACGTGGTATTACGCCCTTGAGCAGAACGAGGGCGGCATGCCCCCATGGGAGCGTTTCCGCGAGCTTTGCCTCTTACGCTTCAGGCCGCCGATACGAGGGAGTTGGTTGGCGGAGCTGGGGCGCCTACCCTTCACCTCCTCGGTGCAGGACTTCGCCGACCGCTTCCAGGCCCTGGCGTTCCACGCGCCCAGAGTCACGGGGCGCCAGCGAGCCAAGCTTTTCGTTGGAGGTCCCCTGGATCACATCCGCGTGGACGTGGAGATGCGGGGACCACAAGACCTCCAGACGGCCATGTACTATGCCCACGCCTTCGAGCATCGCGCGGTGGCCATGCAGCAGGCGCCCCCGTCCAGAGGCGTCCGACCGCCTGCCCGGCCGCCACCGACACCACCAGCACCGGGGCGTCCGGCCCAGGCCCCTGCAGTGGCCACCGCTCCGGCTGCCACGCGCCGTTCCGCCGACTGACCACGGCCGAACAGCTCGAGCGCCGTCGCCAGGGGCTGTGCTACAACTGCGACGAGCCCTACGTCCCGGGCCACGTTTGCCCACGCCTGTTCTACTTGGAGGCCGCGGACTACATTGAGGAGGACGTCGCCGCCGCCGGGCTAGACGACCCGGACCATCAAGTGGCCGACGCGGTTCCCCCAGGGCCGGTCCAGGCGAACGGCCTCGTCGTCTCCCTCCATGCACTCGCAGGCATCCGGACGGAGAAGACTATGCTGCTGCCGGTGACGATCAACGGAGAGCGGCTCCTCGCACTCCTGGACACGGGCTCCACTCACAACTTTCTATCAAGGGCCACCATGCGCCGTCTGGCACTGCAGCCGACCGACGGGGAGGAGTTCCGCATTATCGTCGCCAATGGTGACTGCCTCGACTGCCAGGGTATTGCTCGGCAGGTCCCCATCGTCATCGGCGACGAGCACTTCTCCGGCACCTACGTCGGCATCGACTTGGGCTGCTTCGACTTCATCCTCGACGTCGACTTCTTACGGACCATGGGTACCATCCTCTGGGACTTCGACGCCCTGACGATGATCTTCTGGCGTCTGGGTGGCCGCGTCCGGTGGGAGGGCGTAGGCGGCGTTCCCCCGATGGCCCCTCAGCCCCAGCTGTCGGCAGCCGCCATCGACGCGGAGCATCCCCTATTGGCCAGCCTACTATAGCAGCACAGTGACCTCTTTGACGAGCCGTAGGGCCTGCCTCCAGTCCGGCCCTGTGACCATCACATCCACCTGCTGCCGGACACAGCCCCTGTGGCGGTGCGGCCGTACTGCTACCCCCAGCTGCAGAAGGACGAGCTTGAGCGCCAGTGTGCGGTCATGCTCGCCCAGGGCATTATCCGGATCTCGACGTCACCGTTCTCCGCACCGGTGCTCCTCGTGCGTAAGGCTGACGGTTCGTGGCGTTTCTGCATCAACTACCGTGCTCTCAACGCCAAGATGGCCAAGGACAAATTTCCTATCCCCGTCGTGGACGAGCTCCTTGATGAGTTACACGAGGCACACTTCTTCACCAAGCTCGACCTCCGTTCGGGATATCACCAGGTGCGCATGCACCCGGACGATGTCGCGAAGACGGCCTTCCATGCTCATCATGGCCACTTCGAGTACTTGGTGATGCCCTTTGGCCTCTCCAATGCCCGGCGACGTTCCAGGCGTTGATGAACGACGTGCTCTGCCCCTACTTGCGCCGGTTTGTGCTCGTTTTCTTTGATGACATTCTTATCTACAGCTCGTCGTGGGCGGAGCACAAACAGCACGTGGCCATCGTCTTCAACGAGCTTCGAGCACACCATCTACACCTCAAGCGCTCAAAGTGCTCGTTCGGCACGACATACGTCGCGTATCTCGGCCACATCATCTCAGCGGAGGGCGTCGCTATGCATGCCGACAAGGTCGCGGCAGTCGCGGCTTGGCCAACGCCGTAGTCGCCGCGAGCCCTACGGTTTCTTGGGCCTCGCAGGTTACTACCGAAAATTCATCCGGGATTTCAACCTCATCGTCGCGCCACTTACGCGCCTACTACGCTGCAGCCCCTAGAGGTGCCATCTCAAGTCTGGGCCGACATCTCCATGGACTTCATCGAGGGCCTTCCCAAGGTGGGCGGCAAGTCCGTCATCCTTACGATGGTCGACCGCTTCTCCAAGCATGCGCACTTCATCGCGCTCGGCCATCCATACACCGCCGCCTCCGTGGTGCGTGCCTATTTCGACGGCATCATCCGCCTCCACGGGTTTCCCTCTTCGATCGTCAGTGATCGTGACCCGGTGTTCACTGGTCATGTCTGGCGCGATCTCTTTCGGCTGGCGGGTGTGAAACTGCGCATGAGTATGGCATTCCATCCGCAGACGGACGGCCAATCTGAGGTGGTTAACAAGGTGTTTGTTATGTATTTGCGCTGTGTTACAGGTGATCGTCCCCGTGCTTGGGTGGATTGGCTGGCTTGGGCGGAGTACTGCTACAACACCTCCTATCACTCCGCCCTACGCGCCACCCCCTTTGAGGTGGTCTACGGTCGCCCTCCTCCACCCATCCTGCCATTTGAGCCCGGGACGGCTCGGACGGAAGCGGCTTGCGACCTTCTCCGCACCAGAAATGAGATCCTCGCCGAGGTGCGCCAGCGTCTTCTCCAAGCCCAGCAGCTGTCCAAGAAATATTACGACGACCACCACCGCGAGGCGGAGTTTGCGGTGGGCGACTGGGTGTGGCTGCGGCTCCTTCACCGGACCACGCAGTCCCTAGACCCGCGCGCTAAGCGCAATTTGGGCCCCCGCTACGCGGGTCCGTTTCCCGTATTGGAGCGCGTCGACAAGGTCGCCTACCGCCTTCAGCTTCCGGCCGGCGCCCGCATCCACGACGTCTTCCATGTGGGCTTGCTGAAGCTTTTCCGGGGTGATCCACCGGCAGCTCCGCCGGCGCTTCCTCCAACCTCCGATGGACGTCTCCTTCCGGCTCCAGCGAAGGTGTTGAAGGCCCAGCAGAGCCGGGGAGTTTGGCGTCTGTTGATCCAGTGGGAAGGCCTTCCGGCGGAGGACGCCACCTGGGAGCAGCTCGAGGAGTTCCGCAAGCATTTTCCAGACTTCCAGCTCGAGGACGAGCTGTTTGCGCAGGCGGGGAGAGATGTTATGACCGGCATTACGTATAGCCGGAGGAGGCCCAATAGCATGTCTAATTAGGGGCTTGGCCCAACTTATCTTTATTTTTATTAGCTCCTGAGGATTATATAAACACTTGTAACGCTATGTTTTGGAAATAAGCAATAAGTCATATCTATTGCCCGACTCCCTCAGGAGTCGGAACCCTAACCCTAGCCGCCTCCTCCTGCTACATCTACGCCTCCACCGCGCGACCATGGCGCCGACTCGCCACCGCTCACGCCCAGGTCCTCGCCACCCTCCCTTCCACCCGTACAACCTAAGGCCTAGACCTGGTAGGATCCCAGCTCCTATCAGTAGAAGATTATATTGCTACTTGGTAGTTGTACTATATGTAGAATTTTTTTAGGGGGCTGCTAAGCGTCCCCCGGGGATGAAACATCCAAACCCCCGCATCGCTAGCCGTTTGATTGAGTCGTTTCAAACCGTGTGATGAAAAGAAAGGGTGCCAGCTTGTCTACAGCTCATGTGCATCTCGTCCTAAACGAAAAGAAAATCCTCAAACACAGCGTCGTCCTCCTTGCAGCTCGACCCACCATTTTCGTAGACCTTTTCGTAGCTCCGACGAGACCTCGTCGACTCGCACCTTCGTCGGCCACCGCTTGTAGGAGCACCGCCGCCCACGCTTGCAGCAAGCCCGACTGTGACGAGTAGCATCGCAGTCCATGACAAGCAGCAACGCCGACAACAGCTTGCAGCATCTTAAACTCCGGTGAGCACACCGCGACCCCGTGCTTGCAGCACCGCCGACCGCCGCTCGCCGCCAATAGCACCGTCGACCAGCGGTGGTAGCATCACCCGGACTTCAATTGCAGCACATCGGCCATCGGCTAGTAGCAACATCCACCACTGGTGGTAGCACCGTTGACTGCTGGTGGTCGCTTCGCCGGCCCTCAATTGCAGCACATAGGCGTTTGACCGATAGCTCCGACGTCCTCCTTCGACAGCACTGCCTTCCTCCCATGGGAGCACCGCGGCTCTCCTTCGGTAGCACCGGCGACCTCCCATGGGAGCACGACCGGACTCCTTCCGCAGCACCGCCGCCGTCCTCCTTTTAGAGGAACACAGTTCTCCCAAGGGAGCAATGTCTTCTCCTGTTAGAGCAACGCCACCCTCCCATGGGATTACCGCCGCCGTCCTCCTGTTGGAGCACCACCGCCCTCGCAGCAGTGCCTCACTTGTCGGATCCGCCGGCGGCCATGATTCCCCACCGCTGCAGTACACCGACGCCTCCCCACCGCGGAGTAGCACTGCAGGCGTGCCCGACGGCAAGGAGAGCTACGCTCCCAACCCCACTGGATCTAGACGAGGAAGGTGAGGATGAGGAGCGGCCGACGCTGGCGTGCCGCGCCCTACCCGTCCGTGTTGTTCCTGGTAGTGGAGAGGAGGAGAGGACGCTCAGGAGAGAGGGGAGAAATCGGCGCGCGGCGGCGCTAGGTGCTTGTGCTGTGCGATACAGAGAATTTCGGGAGGGGAACGAGTGGAGGAGAAGAGCCAACGAAGCGATAAGGTAGGGAGGTGGGACCCATAGCGGGACGCGTGTCGTACGGGTGAACCGGAGGACGCGAGCGCGCGAGCCCCTGGCTGAATAGTAGCGTTTTCCATTTCTTTAACCTTTTGGGAGATAGAAGAAAGTCGTTCTACTTGCCCAATAAGTTCATATAAATACTGCGTTTCGAAGATATGAATCTTGGAAATTTTGAAGTTGTACAACATGATATGGTAGTAAGTAGCAAATAACTGTAACATTCAAGTAGTAATGCGCTGGCGGATTTATTGGTGGACTTAATCTATCTTTTCACGCAGGTTTGATGCCCTAAGTTATTTTCATACGAACTCATAAAGGTTAGATAGGATGATTCGAAATTTACAATAAACATTAGATAGGATAATTCGAAATTTACCTGGATGAACTCAAAGATCCAATTGGGAATTCAAAAATTGGAGCTTTAGCTTAGATGAGTTTATGGTAGAACTAGATAGAAAAAAACTGTTATCGAATAGCATGGTTCCTACTCCCTACAATGTCGGTTATGCTACCGGTGATGCAATTACAACAACAACAACAACAAAGCCTTTTAGTCCCAAACAAGTTGGGGTAGGCTAGAGTTGAAACCCATAAGATCTCGAAACCAAGTCATGGTTCTGGCACGTGGATAGCTAACTTCCACGCACCCCTATCCATGGCTAGTTTTTTAGTGATGTTCCAATCCTTCATGTCTCTCCTAACGGACTCATCCCATGTTAAGTTTGGTCTACCACGACCCCTCTTAACATTCTCAACCCGCTTTATCCTTCCAATATGCACCGCCGCTTCTGGAGGCCTACGTTGTATATGTCCAAACCATCTTAGACGGTGTTGGACAAGCTTCTCTTCAATTGGTGCTACGCCCACTCTTTCACGTATATCATCATTCCGGACCCGGTCCTTTCTTGTGTGGCCACATATCCATCTCAACATGCGCATCTCTGCTACACCTAGTTTTTGGATATGTCGCCTCTTGGTTGGCCAACATTCTGCGCCATACAACATCGCAGGACGGATCGGTGTCCTATAGAACCTGCCTTTTAGCTTTTGTGGCACTCTCCAGAGAACGCCAGAAGCTTGGCGCCACTTCATCCAACCCGCCTTGATCCGATGGCTCACATCTTCATCGATATCACCATCCTTCTGCAACATAGACCCCAAATATCAAAAGGTGTCTTTCTCAGGTACCAACTGCCCATCAAGACTAACCTCTTCCTCCTCCTCCTCCTACCTAGTAGTACTAAAACTGCACCTCATGTACTCAGTTTTAGTTCTACTAAGCCTAAAGCCTTTCGATTCCAGAGTCCGCCTCCACAACTCTAACTTCCTATTAACCCCCGCCCGACTATCATCGAATAGCACCACATCATCCGGAAAGAGCATACACCATGGGATATCTCCTTGTATATCCCCTGTGACCTCATCCATCACCAAAGTAAAAAGATAAGGGCTCAAAGCTGAACCTTGGTGCAGTCCTATTTTAATTGGAAAGTCATCGGTGTCGCCATCACTTGTTCGAACACTTGTCACAACATTATCGTACATATCCTTAATGAGGGTGATGTACTTTGTTGGGACTTTGTGTTTCTCCAAGGCCCACCACATGACATTCGTGGTATCCTATCATAGGCCTTTTCTAAGTCAGTAAACACCATATGCAGGTCTTTCTTTTGCTCCCTGTATCTCTCCATAAGTTGTCGTACCAAGAAGATGGCTTCCATGGTAGACCTTCCAGGCATGAAACCAAATTGATTTTTGGTCACGCTTGTCAAACTTCTTAAGCGATGCTCAATGACTCTCTCCCATAGCTTCATTGTATGGCTCATCAGCTTAATTCCACGGTAATTAGTGCAACTTTGAACATCTCCCTTGTTCTTGAAGATTGGCACTAATGTACTCCGCCTCCATTCTTCGGGCATCTTGTTTGCCCGAAAAATGAGGTTGAAAAGCTTAGTTAGCCATACTATCGCTATGTCTCTGAGGCCTCTCCATACTTCCATGGGAATACCATCAGGGCCCATCGCCTTGCCTCCTTTCATCCTCTTCAATGCCTCCCTGACCTTAGAATCCTGGAGACGTCGGACAAAGCGTCTACTGGTATCATCAAAGGTGTCGTCTAGCTGGAAGGTAGAGCTCTCATTCTCTCCATTGAAGAGGTTGTCGAAGTACTCTCGCCATCTACGCTTGATCTCTTCATTCTTCACAAGAAGTTGATCCGCTCCATCCTTGATGCATTTGACTTGGTTGACATCCCTCGTCTTCCTCTCCCGGATCTTGGCCATCTTATAGATGTCCCTTTCGCCTTCCTTCATGCTTAAACGCTGGTAGAGGTCCTCATACGCCCGACCCCTTGCCTCGCTCACCGCTCGCTTCGCGGCCTTCTTTGCCCCCTTGTACTTCTCCATGTTGGCTGCACTCCTGTCTAGATATAGGCATCTGAAACAGTCCTTCTTCTCCTTAATAGCCTTCTGGACCTCAACATTCCACCACCAGGTATCCTTAGCATCGCTTCTCCTTCCCCTGGTCACCCCAAACTCCTCTGAAGCCACCTTCCGAATGCAACTCGCCATCCTCATCCACATATTGTTTGCATCGCCTCCTTCCTTCCAAGGGCCCTCCCTAATAAGCCTCTCCTTGAAAGTCTGAGCTGCCTCCCCCTTTAGCTTCCACCACTTCGTTCTAGCGACTTTGGCGTGCTTATCCCGCTGGATATGAATCCGAGCGAAAGTCAGCCACCACCAGCTTATGTTGAGGGACCACACTCTCTCCAGGTATCACCTTACAATCAAGGCAAGCTCGTCTGTCTTCCCTTCTAGAGAGGACAAAATCAATCTGGCTAGAGTGTTGCCCACTACTGAAAGTCACTAGGTGGGATTCTCTCTTCTGAAAGAGGGTGTTAGCTACGACCATGTCGTAGGCTAAAGCGAAGCTTAAGATGTCTTCTCCTTCTTGGTTCCGGATACCATAGCCAAAGCCACCATGCACCCCTTCAAAACCTGTGTTAGATGTACCCACATGGCCATTGAGGTCTCCTCCTATGAAGAGCTTCTCACCAGTAGGTACACTCCTAACCAAGTCCTCAAGGCCTTCCCAGAACTCTCTCTTGGTGCTCTCATTGTGGCCTATCTGCGAGGCATACGCACTGATAACATTGAGGACTAAGTCCCAAACAACCAGCTTGTCGTGGGGTTGTCACGGCAAGTCCTTCTGCTGGGAAGGTGAGTTCTGGGGCCATTGATGCACAAAGTACGTAGGAGAGGTTAATCTCACCAAGGGACACAGATTTACCCAGGTTCGGCCCCTCTTGATTAGAGGTAAAGACCTACTTCCTGCTTCTCTTTATTGCTCTAGATTTGATATTGATTACAAGGTTCCGGCTCCTTTCTGGGGAGTCGGCGACTAGGTATTTCTCTCCAGGCTTATCGATCTAAGGTCCAGGACCCCGCTTATAAAGGCGGCCGGGTCCTTAGACTTACAGGTTACACCGAGTCACACTAAAACACGGAGTCCTACTCTACGTCTTGGCCTTCCAAGTTAGGGCTCCGGGTTGTACTTGGACTCCTTGCTGACGAGTCCTTTCTCCATCATGGGCCTTGGTCGGCTTGTCTTCAGCCCAGCCCATGCGACTTGATACGTGACTCGGCTTTGGCCTTCTTGGTCTTGGCGGGTCTACTTTCCGGGTCTATGGGCCTACCTATAAAGTATCCCCCCATCAGTAGCCCCCGAATTTATCTTGGGCGCAACTTTAGCGGCTTCTTCTGACTCCTTAGGTCGACTCCCTGGCTCGACTTCTTCAATCTGAGTCACCAATTCAGGAGTCGCCTGCTGCTAGCTCCAAGATGAATTCCTGCATAAAAACATAACACACATATAAAATGAGTCCAACCTCATCCCTTTGTTCAAGCCACCACTCTTGCCTTTGCACTAGCAGGCCGAGTTTGTTATGACTCTTGTGAACAAGGACTAAATAACTTGACTCTCACTGTCATAGGACTCGCCATTCTGAGACAAGCCGGCTTCTTCCACTTCTGTGACTTTAATTTTTCTATTATCATTTCCCATCTGGCTTTTTGTCACTGAATCGTTATCCACAATTTACTGTGGACCACCTCTGTAACTCTCTAGGGTTTTTACCCCTTTATAAATCACGAAGGGTTAGGTCTCAAAACCCTCACTTGCCCCTTCAGCTCAAATCTCCCCTTTCTCTTTGCGCTCATCTCTTCCCGCGCTCATCACACACCGCCCGCTCGCCATGGCACCCAAGCGCGCAAAGGTTGCACCCAAGGCCAAGGCCTCCTCATTAAGCAGGACGGTCGATATCGCCGCCGCGGCCGCCGCCGCCGCCAAATCTTCATCGAAGCGGTCGATCTCCGCCGATTGGGGCGGATCCACAGTTACAGCGGAGCAATTGAAGACGCACCGGTCGACTGGCCTTATTCCGTCCAATGTGAAGGCTCGGGCCCCAGGGGATGAGGTAGTGCCCGCTCCCGCGAAGGATGAGGTGGTGATCTTCACAGAGCACCTGTTCCGCGGATTCACGCCCCCGGGTAATCTCTTCTTCCGCCAGCTCCTTGAGCTTTATCAGCTACGGATTCACGACTTGGCTCCCAATTCTATCCTTACTTTGTCCAATTTCGTCACTTTATGTGAGGATTACCTCCAAATCAAGCTCGATCTTAACCTCTGGCTTGAGCTCTTTTACTGCAATCCTCAACCTGAAACTTCCGGCGGCCCCCTTCTGCAATGCGGCGCCGTCGCTCTCCAACGGCGCCTGCACTCTGTCTTTCCCAAGCCTGTCTTTCCTAATCGTATCAAAGATTGGCAGAAAACTTTCTTCTGCTGCAAGGATACCTCCCCTGCAGGTGAACCTAAACTCCCTCTATTCTCTGAGGATCGCCTCCAGGTGACTCCCCTTATGAAGGCTAGATGCTCAGAGGCCGCCCGGCCAAGAGTCGAGTCTTTGATCACTCGGGTTCGGGCCCTTCTATCCCACAATCTGGAGAATATGGACCTAGTCCGCTGCTGGACAACTTGGAGGATTCAACCCCTGAGTCCTAGGACTCGGCTCATTTGCACATATACTCGTTGTGCGGGCGATGACCTCCGGGTGACAGAACAGCTGTCAGATGGTCCTGAGCTCAGTCGGCTCATCAAAAAGTTGACTGGGCGGCCTGTGAAGGACCAGGCACACTTTGGGCTCCAGCCCTTCTGCTCCACCAACCCAGCTCCCGATGTAAACATTAAACTTTACCTCATTTCTAACTTGCTCTTGCTTGTATCGCTTACTAACTCATTTTTTCTGACTTTCCTTGCAGCTCACCGACTCCTTCTGGAAGCCGGCCTCTGGAGCTGGCACTGAGAATAAAACTGAGGCCGGGGCTGAGGCTGAAGAAGAGGCCCCTGTCACAGAGCCAACCACTATGGCAGAGGATGCTGAAGACGATGATGATGCAGGCGAGGAGTCCTCTCAGAAGGCCCCGACTGCAGATGATGGTGAGGATGATAATGAAGATGAGGAGTCCTCTCCAGAGGCTCCCATTGTGGAGGATACCGATGAAGACGAGTCTTCTCCAGGCTCCTGTCACTAACAAGCTCGCACCACCTCTGGGACTGCTGCTGCTCAGCCATCTTTGTCTGAAGAGTCCTCAGCCAAAAGCCACTCTTCTTCCTCCCCAGCTTATAACAACAATGGGTCTCGAGAGGCTGTTCCCAAGGTACCACTTTCACGAGTCCTTGGGTCCACTCGCTCACCTGCTAAGCCTGAAGAACGTGTGCAGAGTGTTATTGCTACTAGGAAGAGAAAGCTGCGCTCCGACGGGCCCGCAGAGACTCCTGATCCTCTGCCTGTTTCACACCAACGGAAGTCGGCTTCTCCTCCCTGCAAGGACGACTCCTACCACTCCGGCATGTCTATGCCTTCTTCAGACTCTCAGGCCTCCTTGGACCTGGAAACCAATGTTGGGTAAGACTCCTCTGTTTACTCTACTTGCATTCAAATAACTTCTGCTTTTTCCCTTTTCACTAGATTTATTGCTGACTTCTATCTTTGGAAGTTTCAGGGCTCGGCCTTGTGTCAAGGTAACCAAGCTCCCAGGTATGGCTGATGTCACCTCTGCTCGTGGGCCTGTCCCTCCTTCGACTTCCCAAACCACAAGCACGAGGACAGGTCCCTCAACTCCTGCAACTACTGGTGCAACTACGACTCCCACCATTCCCGATTCCCCTTTGAGGACTCGGGCGGCGACTCCACTGATAGTCCAGCCTTCTTCTGGGACTGAGACTCCTGACGCCGCGCCTCAAGCTCACCCAGTTCCTTCGAAGGCGACTCCTACAACTCCACCAATCATCAAGACCAAGTCATCTATTGACTATAGCCGACTTCGGGTGGCTGATAACCTGTCCTTCTCTGAAGCTTATGCTGAAGCGGTCGACTTGAACGATCAATCTGCCAGGCTAAAGGATGATGAGCAAGTGGCTCTTAGATCTCTTCACATGATTCACAATGTAAGCCTTTTAACTTCTGCCCTTTATGATTTCTGGCGTCCTCCTATTCCGGTAGCCCCCAAGCACCTGTCTGCGGTGACTTGTGACTAAGATAGGTGCTTTTGCTTTGAAATTGAACTCGACTGTTATGTAGAAAAAATTTGCACACTGTAGCCCCCAAGCGCTGAGTCCTTAGCTCTACTAGGACTCGGGGCTGCTGATTGCTATCTGTCGGGTCTTTGGACCAAAAAACTTTTCCACGAGTAGCCCCCAAGCGCCGAGTTGTCAGCCTGCGACGACTTGGAGCTACAAATCCATGTAAATTATTGATACTTAACTTGAAGAAAAAATTCTGATCTGCGAGTAGCCCCCAAGCGCCAAGTTGTTGTAGATGTAGCTCTGCCCGGTCCCCTTGTCTCTTGACTTCCACCACTCCATCCTTGAGGCTCTTATTGATCAATATGCCTACTCCATTCTTGTTCGAAGTTGTCCCCGTGTACCATAGCTTAAGCCGATATCCTCCACCTCCTTCGCCTTCTGTCCCTTCCATTTGGTCTCTTGGACACATAGGACATCAACGCGCCTCCTTATCACCGTATCAACTAACTCCCGTAACTTACCTGTTAGGGACCCTACGTTCCAACTACCTAAGCGGATCCTCCTAGGCTCGGCTAACTTCCTTACCCTCCACACTCGTCGAGTCAAGTGCGAAGACCCTTGCTCATTTTTTACAACACCTGGGCGTCGGTGTAGCGCGCCACTAAGGATGTGACGACCCGATCTTTGCTCACTTAACACCGTATCCAGATCACGACACAGCGCGCCACCAAGGGGGTGGCGGCCCGGCCCTTGCCTATTTGACACCACACCCGGGTTCCGATATGGCGCGTCGCTAAGAGGGTTACGCCCCAACGAGGGTCTTTTGGGTTTCATCTCCATGAGAGTAGCTAAGTTTTGACGTTGGCTCACCAAGCCTATCACAACCCTCCTCCTTTATCCGGGCTTGGGACCGGCTATGTTGAGACAACATAGGCGGAGTTGCTACCGGTGATGCAATTAGTTCAAAAAATTCAAAAGAACTCCTATAACACAAGGACCAATCCATTAACTTCCCTAAGTAGTAAAATTAACTTCCACTGACAAAAATTTCCGTAAATCCCTAAATCACATAAGCTTGTACCTCTCGATAATGTGCAAATGCCTGCATGTGATCTTCTAACAAAATGAAAAAGTAGCAATCCAATGACATGATGTTGCCAATCAAAATCCTGTCGGTGAAGTTAGCAAGGACATACCTAAGAAGGGTTTACTCTTAGCTTGAGGCAATACGAGGTGTCAGGAACGATATATCTTTGGCCTGACTAATTGGACTAAGCATTATTTTTGTTCTTTAGCTTACAAATTGCCCAATCTTTCCATTTATAAGAGCATTTTCTTGTCTAATCTTACAAAATAATAGAACTCGAAAATAAGTTGATGCATAATTCCGTGTTTGACCATATACTTTATCGTGTTCTTAAATATTTTTTAGGTGAATTTTGCCAAATAGTAGAACATTTGAAGAAACAAAGTTAACACTACTAATTGTGGGATGTAGGGCTTGTGTGAAGGCACCATTGTGGTTGGATTTAACGTATTGCAGATACTCTAAGAGGCATGAGGACTAGCTTCAGAAGGCCAGCACAAGAGGGACAAGTACCATTTGACCACCAAGGATGGAGACCACCAGAGCAGAAGAATACTGCTCGATGGTGTCCTGCTCTGAACCCTATGCCTGTTGTTGTTGCTTCACCCATGTACCTGGCCCGACATCCATTGTATTCGTAGTTCTGCCAAGTTTTGTGGCCAAGTCCTGTTCCTGAGGTAGAATTCTTTTGTTGTAGTTTACACATTTAAAACATTCCTATTTATTAATTCTGTTTTCTAGAAACACAATTAAGAAAAGAACAAGCAGAAGAACATCAAAAGGGCATGTTTTACATTCATGATAGATATACATCAGTTATCGGTTGGAAAGGATGTGAGTATCTGCAGTGCCAGTTGGAAAGGATGTGAGCAATTGCTATTGTCTTTCAAGTTCTGCTTTCAGTAAATGCAATGAGTTTGAGCTCTTCTGAACGTTCACATCATCTATATCATTTTTCCAGCTGAGCTAGGATTGCTGACCAAGGCAGGAGCGAGCAACAAGTGTTATCTCATTTCCACTCCGTTTAATGCTCAGTCCATATTTTGTTTTTATTGAATCCAGGTTAGTATGTGCCGCAATTTACCACCATCCAATGGACAGAACAGATCAGAGTTATTATGAAGAAGCTTGCTGCCATATTTCATTCCCATGGAAGATTTTTTGCAAAATTCGATCATGTATTTGCAAAGTAGGATCAATATGATTGACATTGATGACTCGGATGTTCTTTCAATTTTGACATGGTATTCCTAGCGTGCAGCTACAAATGATCAAAAAGCACTATGTACAATGTTAAGTCTTTATTTGCAAATAACTCTCGGTCTAAATTGGCGGGAACGTGCGCCTGTGTACTGTGTATTTTGCTTATTTTATTTACTTCTCGTGAGTTATTTTCTTGAGATGGGTATTAAAAAATCGAAATACAAGGTCTCACTTTTGGCATTTGCGCCAATGGCACAACGGGTCATCTAGTATATGTTATTTCTAGGAGTGGCCATACTGACCAGAATGAAAAGAGAAGCCCACAAATCCGTCAGAGTGGGCCAAGCTATTGGAAGCACTTCGTCATTCACAGACACAAGCTATGGAACCCGAGATGTCTGCCAAGGAGATGTACAATGAGAAAGACGATGCCATGTAGCTATTGCTCCGACAAGCCTTTCTTTGCGTGCAAGCAGTGGTTGAAGAGACCATATGCCTCCAGCTCAAACACAAGCACAAAAGGCATCAGATGCAACCCTGAGGCATGGCTGGCACTAAATGAGAAGCCTGTGCCGAATCAAGAGCGAAAATATTGGAAAAATAGGAAAGGCAAGAGGCAGAAGAAGGGAGGTGGGAAACGAGTCATTTGGAGCAAAAGTCATGTGCAGCAGCTACCGTTTAAATCCAGCATAAAACTATTCTATTTGTACATCTCCGACTAACAAACCAGGTGCCAAGTCCAATTCGCATGAAATGACAGTCTATGGAGTAAAATAGAATATTACCCTTGAAGCGTATTTTGCAGATTTTGCTTGATGTTGATCAATTGTTTTGTCAATCTGATCCCAGACCCGAAGTCCCTTCTTTCCATATTATTGTTTCTTCTGCCTTCTCTATTATAATATTCCCAGTTTCTGGCCCGACTGGCTCCTTCTTCCTTCCTTGATTGTACATCAAAAAGAAGCATATGTTAGTGGCCAATACAGAACATAAGAGAATGTTGGTTCTTTCACAATTGATGCAACTTTGCTTGTGAACAATGCAAAAAAATGCTTGTATTTTGTCTTTCAATGTTCAGATCCATCACAGAAACGTTCCTGACATGCCAAACCTAATATTTCCTACGAAAATCCTATAAATATTGTGTGCGCAGGGTATAACACAAAGAGGAAAAAGAAACACGCAGGACCTGAGAAAATCACAAACAAACTTTCTTTAATAAAAATGACAAATGTGAGAAGATACATGCTATATGAACACATGTTAATGTCCAAGCTCCTGAGAAAATTGTGCGAACCATGTACGTCCTGTGCATAAAGTAAGTGGGTCCCGCGCATCGCATGGATCCACTTGGATATAGGGATGTCACCACCCCATACCCTTACCCGTGCCCCTCGAGCTTACCCATCACCCGTGCCCATACTCGTAAGCGGGTATAATTTTTTCCCATACCCTTCACCCGACAGGGTAAAGGGATACCCGTGGGTAAAAATACCCGCATTTGCAACATATCAATTGAGCCAATAAAAGAAATGAGATAATTAATGTGACCATACGTAGTCATAAACTAGCCACACATAAGTGTATACATTAAATTCATAAACTCACGACAAAATATATAAATAATTTAACCATACATAAGGCCATAAAATAATCATTACAATAAAGTTTTCACTATATAACAAATTCAACCAAAATAAACTTGAGCAATCCAGCAATAGGAAAGAAGAAGTATGTGGCTAGCTAGTTACGGGATTATGGGACGTCCGATCGATCGTGGGCTGACTTGAGTTGACCTATGCGGTCATGAGAGATTAGAAAATTAGGTTAGGTTTAATTAACCTAAGCTCCAGTTGACAGAATTTATATGGGTACAAGGGCACGCGGGTATGGGTAATGCAATCCCATGCCCGTACCCTCTCTGCCCGATGGGCACAAGATTTTCCTATTTATATACCCATGGATTTTCTTTGATCCCAAACCCTTACCCTAATAGGGTTTTTACCCGTAGGGTATGCGGGTACAGGGTACCCATTGCCATCCCTACTTGGATATAAACAACCAATTATTGTGTACCCAAGCCTGCCCAAAAGTGGATTTTAAGGGCTGTCTGATCCGTGTAAGAAAAGTCATCAACAATTATTCCAGTAAATTTGTTTCTTTACATGCACTGTACTTGTGGAGGGCATTGGAGGCAACACCGAGGTGTGATTTTATGTCTCCACCTGAGCACACCTCAGGCAAAAAAAATGTGAGCTCGACTCGGCTTGGGAGACTGAGATTGGTTCTTTTTTTCTTTTTGATTGAAATGTGAGCACAATCTCCATAATTTGTGCACAAAAGAAAAATTAACAGTGGTCTCACCGGTCCTGCATCTTCACGGTGCTGGCAGGGGAGAAACAACTTTATTTAGCAACGTTATTTTATTACCTTTTTCTAAGGAAGAAACGACTTTATTTCCCCTGTACTGCAAACCCAAACTGTATGACATTTTTAGGGACCGAACGACTTTATTTTCTTGTAGACACAAATCCACCAAACTGTCTCCAAAGTATACAGAATCATCAAAAAAGAAATCAACTAATCCATCTGACGGAAGCAGCAAGCAAATTTAACCTCCAAATCCATAAGCCTAATCACACATCAAGCCGGGCGGTTCGCATCAAGCCCGCAATCAATTAGAGTAATATCAGGAAAAAAAATGCAAAGTGGGGATAAGAAAAAAAGCAAGAAAGGAATGGGAATGTAAGACGGAGGCAAGTGCAGCAGGAAATAAAGTATCTCAGGATCCTTAACCGCAAATCACAAATCCATCAACGCAGCAGCAATAGAAGCACGATTTTTATATATGCAGACAGTACAGTTTCCATGATGAAAGATGTAGTACAAGATTGTAATTCGATTAGAGCACACGAGTATGGCATGTCCTAATCATGCTAGGAAACACTTAAGAAGAGAAGAAATTACAGGACATGCATATGCCCGAAGAATGGAGGCGGAGTACATTAGTGCCAATCTTCAAGAACAAGAGAGATGTTCAAAGTTGCACTAATTACCGTGGAATTAAGCTGATGAGCCATACAATTAAGCTATGGGAGAGAGTCATTGAGCATCGCTTAAGAAATTTGACAAGCGTGACCAAAAATCAATTTGGTTTCATGCCTGGAAGGTCTACCATGGAAGCCATCTTCTTGGTACGACAACTTATGCAGAGATACAGGGAGCAAAAGAAGGACCTTCATATGGTGTTCATTGACTTAGAGAAGGCCTATTATAGGATACCACGAAATGTCATGTGGTGGGCCTTGGAGAAACACAAAGTCCCAACAAAGTACATCACCCTCATTAAGGATATGTACGATAATATGTGACAAGTGTTCGAACAAGTGATGGCGACACCGATGACTTTCCAATTAAAATAGGACTGCACCAAGGTTCAGCTTTGAGCCCTTATCTTTTTACTTTGGTGATGGATGAGGTCACAGGGGATATACAAGGAGATATCCCATGGTGTATGCTCTTTACGGATGATGTGGTGCTAGTTGATGATAGTCGGGCGGGGGTTAATAGGAAGTTAGAGTTGTGGAGGCGGACTCTGGAATCGAAAGGCTTTAGGCTTAGTAGAACTAAAACTGAGTATATGAGGTGCAGTTTTAGTACTACTAGGCAGGAGGAGGAGGAAGAAGAGGTTAGTTTTGATGGGCAGGTGGTACCTGAGAAAGACACCTTTCGATATTTGGGGTCTACTGTTGCAGAAGGATGGTGATGTCGATGAAGATGTGAGCCATCGGATCAAGGCGGGTTGGATGAAGTGGCGCCAAGCTTCTGGCGTCCTCTGTGACAGGAGAGTGCCACAAAAGCTAAAAGGCAGGTTCTATAGGATGGCGATCCGGCCTGCGATGTTGTATGGCGTAGAATGTTGGCCAACCAAGAGGCGACATATCCAAAAACTAGGTGTAGCAGAGATGCGCATGTTGAGATGGATATGTGGCCACACAAGAAAGGACCGGGTCCGGAATGATGATATACGTGAAAGAGTTGGCGTAGCACCAATTGAAGAGAAGCTTGTCCAACACCGTCTAAGATGGTTTGGACATATACAACGTATGCCTCCAGAAGCGGCGGTGCATATTGGAAGGATAAAGCGGGCTAAGAATGTTAAGAGGGGTCGTGGTAGACCAAACTTGACATGGGATGAGTCCGTTAAGAGAGAAATGAAGGATTGGAACATCACTAAAGAACTAGCCATGGACAGGGGTGCGTGGAAGTTAGCTATCCACGTGCCAGAACTATGACTTGGTTTCGAGATCTTATGGGTTTCAACTCTAGCCTACCCCAACTTGTTTGGGACTGAAAGGCTTTATTGTTGTTGTTTGTTGTTGCATCTGAATATGTATCTAGCCTTTTGGGGATCTCGGATTCCTCACCGTCGACGAGGTAACCGAGCAGGGAAGGGGTACCAACGGACGGACGCGGCGGCGCTGCTTGTTCCCGGATAGCCAGTGGGGCCTCTCCGTCCGGCTGGGACGGCACGAAGTAGGAGGCGTCGATGGCGAAATCCAGCCGCAGGCGAGGTGGGGAGGGGCATCCGGCATCCACGCCGGAAGCCTCTGCCGGATTCCTCCAAGGCGCGCAAGGTGGCCGGTTCCTACGGTACGTTGGAGATGAGTTCCTCCGCCTACGTCGACGGGGAGGCAGGGGAAGGGGGCCTCCGTCGGCGGGGAGGAAAGTAACGGGGCTTTTCTGCCGCAGCGGCCGGGAGGGACGGGGAGGCGAAGGTCCTCGCCCCGGTAGCGCTCAGGCATGGGAGGGTCTTCTACTCGCCGGCGGCGGTGGGGATTGAGCGGAATGGGGGCGGTCGTGTGCTGTGTCAGAGAGACCGTGAGAATTGAGAATGACAGGCTTCAAGAGTCTGACTTGTCCCATGTCTTTTTTTAAGATCTGTCATTTCACATACATGTGTACACTCTCATCCTATAAACGTACACGCACACGCACGCACACACTATCTCTATGAGCACCTCCAAGAGATTGAGCCGGCGGGTCTTGAGATTGACGAAGTCACTGTAGACGTATTGTTGTCGACAGAAACGTCGCCTCCCACTGAAAAATATTCCGTCTAAATGAGAAACATCAGCATTAAACCTGAGATTTGAACTTTGATGGGCTCATGGTACAACCACCCTTCTAACCATCCTACCACATGTAGGTTCTCACTTCTCAGATCGGGCATGTCCTTCGTCCTAGGGCGAAGACGTGTTTAAAAAATGGTTTAATCATGTCATTTAGTAGGAAATTGCAGATGTCAAAGTTGTATAAAGCACAGAAACAAAACATTATTTGCAGAGACCCCAGTTTTTGAGGTAATACGTTGCATCCTAGCCCAAATAGATGATTTACAAGCTTAACAACGTAGCTAACATGTGGATCCATATGTTTATAAGTATATCACAATTATACGACAACTTAAAAAAATGGCGGCATAAATGTAGAAAACATAGAGATTATGCAAATAAAAAATATTTTTTATGTGCATAATCTCTATTTATGTTGCACTTTTGTACATACAAAATTTCTAAATTTTCTAATATCAAATGCTTTTTGTCTTTCATATAGTTATGGTATATGTAGAGAAATACATGTCCAGGTGTCAAATACATTATCCAAGGTGCTAAATCATCTAATTGGGCTAGCCATATAACCCCAAAATATGGGGTCAGGTACAAAACATATTTAATTCTGTGTTTTGTTCAACTTTTGTACGTATCTTGACATTTTTTATACTATTTATAACTGTGATATACATATAAAATATGGACCCACATCTTAGATACGTTTTTATGCCGCTAAATCATCTATTTGGGCTAGGTGCAACGTATTACCCCAAAAATTGGGGTCTGCTGCAAAACATATTTTGTTTTTATGTTTTGTGCAACTTTGACACCAAACATTGGTGTTATCTGCAATTTCCTCTATCATTTAGTGATTTAAAAGTTTTTTTAATAAAACTAGCAAAACTGACCATGCGTTTGTACGGTTGATCTTTATTAAATATTTTTAGGTCAGAAAATTTCACTCAAAAGAAGCTCAAGACCCTCTTATCTTCTGACATGTCCATCAAGCCTAGCAGAAAGTATCGTTCAGCAATTCATATAAAAGAAGATCAATAGATCATACAAATTAAAAAGATATATGAATATTTTATAAATTATTAACAATTAAAAATGGTTCACGGTAAAAAAATGGTTCATGATAAATAGTGTTCACCTATAATAAAACATGGTTCACGGTAATTGAAAAAATCATGAGTTCAAAAAATAATGTTTCAATAGTTTTGAAAAACTATCACGATTTTCTTTTGAAAAATGTTCACGGTTTGACAATGTTGACAAGGTTCAAATAGAATTAGTATGTCAAACAATTTTCACGAAGTTAAAAAAAATTCACTAGTTCAAAAAACAATGTTCAGATACTTTTGAAAATCTGAACCATTCTTCAAATATTAACCATTTTCAAAAAGAAATGTTTTCAAATATGAACAGGTTTTAAATCTAAAACATTTTTCAAATGAACAATTTTAAAAATAGTAGTGAACCAAAAATAATACATCCTCCGATCCTAATTAAGTTTCGCTCGTTGTACTGTGTATTTAGGCTTAGTTAGGTGTCTCCCCCGTCACTCTTTCCGGATCGGAGGGAGTAGTGAAAAAATGCCGGTAAACCAAAAAAATAATAGTGAATCGAAAAGAAATTAAAATTCGAATGAATAGGAAATAATAGTGAATCAAAAATAATGGTGAACTAAAAATAAAAAGTGAACCCAAGAAAACTAAATTCGGGTAAACCAAAAATAATATTGAACCAAAATACCGATGAACCAAAAATAATTGTGAATAAAAATTCTAGTAAACTGAAAATAATAGTGAACCGAAAATGAACCATTTTGAAATATGAACATTTTTCAAAAATAAGCGAAAATAGAAAATAAACTAAAAAGAAAAAAAGAAATAAGTGAAACAGAAAAACAGGAAATAAAAATAAACAAAAATGAAAAAACAAATAGAAAAAAAAAGAACAAAAGAAGAAAACCGAAAACGAAAAAGAATTAGCCCAAATGGGCCGGCCCATGTCGAAAGTTGCACCGTGAACCTAACAATGGACTCGTTGGTTCCTTTTATGTTTCTTTTTTCTGTAACTTTTTATTTTCTCATTTTGTTTCCCTTCTATTTTCCTTTTCATTTCCTTATTTTTTCTAATACAAGTATACATATTTTGAAACACCCTCAATATATTTAAAAGATTGTTGTTTTTTTTGTAAATCCATGAACATTTATTGAACCCAATGATCTACTTTTTCGGTTTACTATTACTTTCAATTCTCCTGATTTTCTTCTTTTTTCGTTCACTTTTATTTTCGATTCATCAGTATTTCCGTTCATTATTATCTTCGGTTCATTTGCATTTGATTCACTATTATTTTCGGTTCACCAATATTTTTGGTTCACTGTTATTTTCGCTTTACCCAATTTTAGTTATTTTTTGGTTCACTATTATTTTCGATTCACCGGTATTTTTGGTTCACTATAATGTTCGGTTTATCATCATTTTCATATTTACCTTTTTCATTTTGTTTGTTCATGAAATTTGAAAATATATTCACATGGCTCAAAATAAATACTGTTGGGTTTAAAAAATCACTGGTTCAAAAAAAAATCACGTAGTCCAAAAATAACAAATGGATTTTTCAAAACTATTAATTTTTAAAAATAAATCATGCACATTTATTTAAAATCATGAAATTTATAAAGATGCAATAATTTCTTGAAATTTATGAATACTTTTAAAATTCATTTTTGTTTTTAAAATCTAGGAATATTGTTTTATTACACAAAAATTAACAGAAATGTCGGAATTATATGGGAGAACCGAGTGTACTAGTGCATGAATAACATAATGGACTCATTAAACTAATTTCTCATGAATAAGAATTTGCACATAACTACGCGGCTAGGCCTCAGCCCTTAGCCCGAGTGGACTACTCACACATCACAATCATATCAACAATAGAAAACATTTGGTAAATAATAATTGTATTGAAAGGTTGATAGTTCTTACAATCTTGCCAATCGGAATGAGATCAAGATTACAAAGTAGTATGGCTATGTGAGGTGAAGTTGGTGGAGTGTGGTGATGTGGCAGGACTTCGTGGATGCTTGATGGAGCGGCGGCATGACTGAGGCGAGATGGGGGCGGGGGTCTCTCTCGTGCTGGTGGCTGTTTCCTCTCCTTTCATTGTTGGCATCAGACGAAATAGGTTTTTTGAGGGCCTTCCTTCGCAAATTAGCTCTGGGCCCTTTGACGATTTTTTGTCCGTTTGACCTGACGGTCAATATGGCACTCGATACAGTGGCAACTACAGTCGCTTGCCATAGTACCTTGGTTGTTACACGTGTTGCAAAGACCATATGACTTGGCATTTTCTCCTTTGACCTTTTCCTTCCTTTTTGTCCAGATTTTCATTTATTTCCACGTCCAAAACTACAGGTAAAAATAATGACAAGAGATTTGCAATTGATTGCTCATTAGTGATTAGTGGCAGGTATAGAGTCAATATATCATCAAATTAATGACAAAGATACGTTTTAAAAAAGAATAAATAAGTGTATATTTTACACGCATCAACATCCCCAAGCTTAAACCTTGATCGTCCTGAGCAAGTAACAAAATCATAAGGAAATCAGTTAAACCAAAACAAACGAGAAGTTTAGTTCACTTACAATTGGTAGTCTGATGGATCACCCTTTGTTCAACTGAAAACTTAGTACAAATAATGTGACAACAAGATACTATAAGAGTTTTGGTAAGCCCACCCACATGAAGTAAAATATATATCAACAGGGACATTTAGTGTTGTAACAATTAATATACTTCTTGTAGAGAACACTAGCCTACCAAGGAACATTTAGGAAGATTGTATTTATCATATTAAGAATGCGAGAGTATGTTTGAAAAAGTATGGTCTAAGGGTAACTCATTAAAATACCCACTGAGATAAGTTAATGACTCTATAAATCTCTCTTGTTTTTTATTGACTTTCAAGAACAATTAGCTTTAGAAGTAGTGAGACCATGCCAAAGATCATTTATGTTTTGTCAATAATGTAAAGGCTAGGTTGGGCAACACATGTCATAACTGCTTCGGGGGAATGACCCCCGGTGTACCAAAGTCCACGACTCGACAAGATAGCAAGAGAAAAGGATCAAATAGCTGGCTGGCTACTCGACTTCGGCTGGCTGCCAGACTTGGCCGGATGGAGCCTGGGCTGGCTGGAGGCTCGGCCAGCTGGAGGGTTAGCCGGCTGAGTCCTAGCCAGCAGGACATCTGCCAGCCACATCACCTGCAAGGAGAAGTCAACCACTGTGTCCCATCAGACACACACAGACAAGACAGCCGGACACCATTGATGAATAGTGATGAGTGGTGGTGATAGCTTTGGTGGTACCCCAAGCGAAGGTGTGCATGTAGCAAGTAGCAGTTTTCTCTCAGTGAAGAACCAAGGTTTACTCGAACCAGTAGGACTTTGAAATCAACAACGAGGTATCCGTCAACGATCTCCCCTCTGGCAGAGTGCCGAATCAACTTCAGAATCCTCTCGAATTAGGTTTTGAGATGGCGGCAGTTTCGGGACAATTTCATGGCCGCCTTGACGATTTTAGGGTTAATGGGATTTTATAAGCGTCGGAGGGGGCCGAGGGACCATAGGCAGTAGGGGCGGGGTGGACCCGTGAGTCCCCCTGGCCACGGCTGTGGCCGTCCCTGGCCCCTGATGGCGTGTTGTTGGGAGACCCAAGAGGAAGGTATGATGCAACACAGAAGAGTTTTCTCTTGATTACAAAACCAAGGTTATCGAATCCAGTAGGACTTGTAGAAGGCTTAGCAAGGTGTCACTCCACTTTGGCGCTTGTAGATTAACGCGGACCTGCACACAATACAAACAAACTACTTTGCCCCAACAAAACAGAGAGGTGTTCATCTCTCCGGCTTGCCAAACACAAGAATTAAATGTGTGGATGTAAAATATGATGATGATGAAATATGACCAGCGAGCAATGATGATGAAAAGCTATGAAACGGTTGTAAGCAATGTAGGAAAATAGGACCGGGGTCCACAGTTCACTAGAGGTGTCTCTCCAAAAGATATACATGATGGGTAAACAAATTACAGCATGGCAATTGACAGAATTGTAGGCGCACAACAAGGCTATCATAAAACAATATAGTTCACTGCTTCATCTAATACGGGCATTACGTCAAAATACATAGACCATCATCCAGCTGCATCTATGACTAATAATCCACTCTGGGATCGTGATACGTCGCAAACGTATCTACTTTTCCAAACACTTTGCTATTGTTTTGCCTCTGATTATTAATGAATTTATTTGGAACTAACCCGAACTGACGCTGTTTTCAGCAGAATTGCATTTGGTGTCTTTCTTTTGTGCAAGGTTCAGAAGTTCGCGGAAAATTCTAGAAAAATTATAAAAAGTATTTTTGAGGGAAAAGAGCCACGGAGCCAGAAGACCGCAAGGGGGGGCCACCCCCGGAGCAGGGGCGGGTCTCACCCGCGGGTGGGGGCTAGGCCGTGGTAGGAGGCCGCCCCTGCCCCTGGGACCTCCTCTGGTGACCCCCCTTCGCTTATAAGCGCCCTCTCGACCTAAAAATGCGAGGCCCCCGAACACTTTTTCCAGAAACCTTACGGAGCTCCTCCGCCACCACGAACCCTAAATTTGGGGTCCAGGATCGCTGTTCCGTCACCCTGCCGGAGTGGATATCGCCGCCATCATCACTGCCAACGCCTCTCCATCAACCATCAATGTCGTCCCCCACCATGTGTGAGTAGTTCCTTGCTGTAGGCAAGGGGATGGAAGGGATTGAATAAGATTGCTCATGTAATTCGATGCCAAATTGTTAGGCACGATGCCTAGTATCCTCTATTTGTGTTAATCGTTGTTGGTACAACTAGTTATGCTTAATGCTTGTCACTTTGGGCCCAGGTGCCATGTTTTCATTTCTGAACACTTATGTTTGCATGAGTATAATTGTTGTTTGGATCCTATCTACTAGTTGTATGCACTTGTTGTCAACCGGAACCGGAGACCCCGAGTGACAGAAACGGGGACATCGATGGGAATGGTTGGCAACTCGAGGGTTACATGTATTCATTGAGTGTTAATGCTTTGATCCGGTGTTCTATTAAAAGGAACACCTTAATTGCCATTTGTTCCTTAATTGGCCCGGCTGAAACCGGATGGCAGGACAAAAGATGCCGTGCAAGTTCTTATTGCAAGCACGTACGGCTAAATTAGGAATACATGCCTATGATTGTTTGATACTTGGATGCTATTTATATGTTTATTTGCTTCATGCTTAGTTATGTTCATTTCATGCAACGCCCGTCTATCTGTCCCTATGCCTACGGTGTTTTAATCCCGCTGTTTACAATCATTACTTTTACCGTTATCATTGCTGTCTTTATTTTACTACTGTTGTTACTACTCTACTGCTGCCATCAAATCACTGTTACTACTGATAAATTGCTTCGAGAGAAATCCTTTTCAGGTGTGGTTGAATTGACAACTCAACTGCTAAGGCTTATAAATATTCTTTGGCTCCCCTTGTGTCGAATCAATAAATTAGGGTCAAACTACCCGCGAAGACTATTGCGATCCCCTACACTTGTGGGTCATCAAGACTATTTTCTGGCGCCGTTGCCGGGGAGCATAGCTCTATTTATAAGTTCACCTGGGAGTTTTTCTGTCGGCTATAATTTAGTCCTCATCATGAAGGGTAAGCGAGATCCTAAGTTTCCAATACTACCTTCCACCACAAGGAAAGGTACTGCTCTGAACTCTAAAGCTACTCTTGATTCACCTACTGTTTTAAGTCAACTTGTTACACCACCTGTGAACACTCGTCCTATTGATGATGCTTTGCTTTCTGAGTCCGCTACTGCTTCTGATAAATCAGCTGCACCACCTCCTCCTCCTCTCCCTCCGATAGCTGCTTGGCGAAGCCTGGTCGGATCTCCACCATACACACCACGTCACCGTTGTCGTGCTGCTGATCTCACGAGCCTCTCCACCACCTCTTGCGGGATCAAGAACGTGGAGTCTTCATCGAGCCGTACGTGTGGATCTCTCGGAGGCGTTGCTCGTGCGATGCTTGGATAATACATCTCCTCGCGACTAGACGAGTCTAGTTGCGGGGATCGACTAGCCAACCCCTGCCTCGATAAAACGCTCACGGTTTTCTTCGAGGGTGAGATTCGATCTCCTTCTTGCTACCAACCTCTCGTAGATCAGATCTCGTGTTGGGTTTATTCCGCCATCTTTGCGTAGGAATTTTTTTTGTTTTCTATGCTGCGACCCTTCAGATATTGAGTTATAGGAATAGTCTAATGCACTTCCTACATTTTATTTTCATGTTTTATGAGGTTTGTTGAAATTTTTTAGAAAAGGAAGAACATGCCTAAGTTCAATTTAGGTGGGATTTTTAAGAAGGAGCCCTCTTCTCGTCGAGAAACGAGAGGGTCAAGCTCTAATGCACCAATGAGGCCTTCATATAATGAAGATTTGGAGCCACTTGGTGTTATTGTGCTTGCTCGAGAGACAAATGTGCGTTCATCAGTATACCCATGTTATGAATTTCTACAAGCTGTAGGTATACACAATGAATTTACTACTCTTGTCACTAATGCATCATTGACAAATATTGTATTAGTGGAGAGGCCCCAATATCTTAAGCTCACTAACATCTTTGTGCAAAGCTTTAATTTCAATGATGATCCATATCACCCTAGTGTGGAGTTCATGCTATATGAGCGACCGTGTAGAATGCCTTTGTCTGAGTTTTGCAGCGCTTTAGGAGTGAGGAACTCGGGGCTCACAAGCAAGATGAACACGCAGCCCCAGTACCTCAAGGAGCTCTATGCCGGAATCTATCATGATGATTGGAGAGACTCTACGTGTGCAAAATTTGGGAGCATTCAGTTTCCAGCTGTGCGGTATTTGGGCTATGTCATTGCTCGTTGTATCCTTCCCTGGGATAACACGAGAAACATGACTAGTATTGATCTTGCTATTCTTGCCGCCGCTATTCATTGTGATGAAACTTATACCATTGGTGCTCTTATTGCTCATCGTCTTAGCACTAACAAGGTTAGAGGGCCTATTTATGGAGGCATTATTGCTTCGATTATGCTTGCTACTGCCATGCTTCCTCCTAGAGAAGATGATCTAGAGTTGGATTTTATTAGGCTTAATCTTGCTGCAATGAAAAATCACCACTATGTCACTTATGATTCCACTTTGGAGAACTTGCAGTACAGATTGTTATTTGGTTTTGATTTGGATAACCCTCACTTTGTGAGACTGCCTGCTCCTATTTTGTTTAACTCTGCTGCTAGGGATGGATACTCGTTTCCTGAGGAGGTGCTGGATGAGTACCTCGCATCACTAGCCCCTGAGGAGGACCCAGAGGAGGAGCCACAGGACTCGCAGTGGCAGCCACAGACGGGCACCAACTGGGGCGTGCCGCCGCGTGGTAGATGGATCCCACTTAGGCCAAAAGCCTAAGCTTGGGGGAGTATGTATTTCTCACCGACATCTTTTTATTTCGTTCACTCAACTATCATATGTCGGTGTCTTCGTTATCCCTTTGTATATTCATTAGTTTTCTTTTTTGCTTTCTTTTCGCTCTTTTCAATTTGCTCAGTCACCTTAGTTGTTCTTTTTGTTTATTAATCAAAAACCCAAAAATATTTCCTCTTTGTTTGCCTCTTCTTTCTCATAATCAAAAAAGACCAAAAATATTTTCTTTTGTTTCTTGTTCGTTTATTTTCTACTTCGTTTTTAGCCGCTTCTTCCCAAATTGAAAACAGCAAAAAGATTTCTCTTTTAGTTTTGCGTTGTTCCTTTCACTATTCAAAAAACACAAAAATATTTTCTCTTCTTCGTTTTGTAGTTGTTTCAGAGTTCAACCCGTGTTTGTGACGACACTTGCACATTTTTATTATTTCTATATCTTTTGGTTGTGCAAGCATCTATGCAATAATGATGATATTTGGCGACGCGGATGTGATGAGGAAATTCGGTATGAACTCTATTTGTTTTCATTTTTGTACAGATGCTTATCCTTATGCTCATGTTTAAGTTTGCTATGGTAGAATGTTACGTAGATGATATTACTTAGCTTTTATGGATTCCTATGCTTAGTCTCAACTTGTTAAGAGTGGATAATTTGTCATGTAGCCGTGAGCATGTTTTGCATTGTTTATAATATGGTATGGTGAAGTGAGATCCTCCTCCAAAAGATTTATTTGGATTGACTTGGCACATGTTCACACATGTAAAAGACTAAAAATAAAGTCTGTTAAGCCTTGATGATTTATTGTGCTTAGAATAGTATTATCACTCTTATGCTTTATTCATTGATTGATTTTTGTCGCAAAGCATGATTATGAAAGTAGTGCTCTTGATCGGTTGCTTCCGAGACTTTTGCTAGCCTCCATTTGTACTGGGTGTAATTGTCCATCCGTGCATCCATTTTCCTTAAGCCAAAGTATTCCATTTGAGTCCACCATATCTGCCTATGCATGGTATTTCCTACCATTCCAAGTAAATTTGTCATGTGCTACCTTTAAAAAATTCAGAATACTTCTTCTTTGTGCCTCTGTTTTTAAGCTCATGAGGGAGCAGTAGAGAGCTAGATATAACTTGTGACAAGCGAGGTCATTTCCCCCCTTTCACCCGGTGTTGATGGATTACATCTTCACTTGAATCAACCCGAGAGCAGCTTAAGCAAAATATAAATATAACTCACCAATTCTCCTCCGCGCAATGCAAATCTGAGAAATCAGCCCAAACATTGGACAGTGGTGAAACCAAGGAGAAAGAGGAGCGTACTCGCTCTTCTAAGAACCAGCTGCTCTCACAAGTCTAAAAACCTTGCTTGTCATGAGGGACTAGATAGTTTCTCTGTTGTGAAATCGTTGACAAAAGCATGCATCTCTCAAAACTGTTTTACTTCTGCTTATAAAAATAAAAAGCTCTAGCACATGATTAATCCCTGCTTCCCTCTGCGAAGGGCTTTTCTTTTATATATTTATGTTGAGTCGTCACCCTTCTGTGAGCACCATCTTGTAGAGCATTGCTGTCATTCTGAGTATAACCTGCTCTATCCCAAAGTTTTAATGATTGGAGCATGTTTGAGATAGTTCTCAATTATGAAAACTTTATATCTAGTCACCATTTAATGTCTCAAGAGGTGCCCGGCATTTATGTTTTACCCTACAAAAGGGGCAAGCGAGAGATCACTTTACCATGCCTAGTTATATGCATTGCATTGGTGCTATTTGTTTGCATGTTTAAATTATTACTTGTTAGCATATTGTGAGTTTTGCATAAGTCTCCATGATTGCTTTAGTTATATTGTTTTTGTAACTTCTCTCTTGTGCTTATTAAAATACGGATCATGGTTTAAAATTCTATGCTCTAAATGAAGCAAATGTGTTTGTCAAAGTTTCTTTTATCGCCTCCAGTTTGTCAACTGAATTGCTTGAGGACAAGCAATTAGCTAAGCTTGGGGGAGCTGATACGTCGCAAATGTATCTACTTTTCCAAACACTTTGCTATTGTTTTGCCTCTGATTATTAATGAATTTGTTTGGAACTAACCCGAACTGACACTGTTTTCAGCAGAATTGCATTTGGTGTCTTCTTTTGTGCAGGGTTCAAAAGTTCGCGGAAAATTACAGAAAAATTATAAAAAGTATTTTTGAGGGAAAAGAGCCACGGAGCCAGAAGACCGCGAGGGGGGTGCTGATAACCCACAAGTGTAGGGGATCGCAACAGTCTTCACGGGTAGTATAACCCAATTTATTGATTCGACTCAAGGGGAGCCAAAGAATACTTAGAGGTCTTCGCAGCTGAGTTGTCAATTCAGCCACACCTGGAGAAGCACAAGTAACACGAGAGAGGTGAAAGCAACAGTGATTTGAGAATAATAGTAACAGAAACATGAAAGCAATGATGGAGAAATATGGACTGGGGTTCATAGTTTAACTAGTGGCGGCTCTCCTAAGCAAATAATCATGCATTGGGTGAACAAATTACAGTTGGGCAATTGACAGAATTGCACTAACTAATTAATTATGACAAAGCATTCAGTTTATCAATCATACGTAGGCATGTATTCCATATATAGTTGTAACTACTCGCAATGAGAATTCGCACAACATCTTTTGTCCTGCCATCCGGTTTCAGCTGGGCCAATTAAGGAACAAATGGCAATTAAGGTGTTCCTTTTAATAGAACACCGGAGCAAAGCATTAACACACAATGAACACATGTATCCTCAAGTTACTAACCATTCCCATCGATGTCCCGTTTCTTTCACTCGAGGTCTCCGGTTCCGGACTAATAACAGGTGCATAAAACTTGTAGATACGATCTAAGCATCAATTATATTCATGCAAACATAACGCGCCCAAATCTAAGATCATGCCACTCGTGCATTAGTGACAAGCATTAAGCATAACAGCATTGCAGCAACAATAATTCATAAACATAAATAATCTTATCATAACGTGCCAATCCATCGGATCCCAACAAACACAACGCATATTACATCGGATTGATCTCGATCATGTAGGGCAGCTCACGAGAACATGGTATTGAACAACAAGGGGGAGAGAGTACCATCTAGCTACTGCTACAAACCCGTAGTCCGTGGGGGAACTACTCACAACTCATCCCGGAGGCAGCGGTGGCGGTGAAGATGGCTCCGGAGGCCAATCCCCGTCTCGGCAGGGTGCTGGAATAGGCAATCTGACCCCCGAAACTTGTCGGCGATGGCGGTGGAGCTCTGTATTGTATTTGGGAAAATCCTTCGGGGGTTAGGGTTTTTCATCGGGGATGATTTTATAGGCGCCGGAGGCGACCGAGAGGTGCCCCACAGGGCAGGGGCGGGCTGTGGCCGCGGGTGGGCCCTAGGCCGTGGGTGGTGGCCGCCCTAGCCTGTGTGGGTCCCCTAGAGTCGCCCTTCTGGACCTGTTCTCATTTGTCCAATAAAAATCGTCCTAAATTTTCGTCCAATTCCGAGAATATTTCCAGAAGTAACTTTCTGCAACAAAAACAGGGAACTGGCACTGGGCATCTTGTCAATAGGTTAGTCCAATAAAATGCCTTGAAATGATATAATAATGTGGCATAAACATGTAATAATGATAGGAATCAGGCATGGCATGATCAAAAATTATAGATATGTTTGACACGTATCAGGGGCCACCCCAGGAGCAGGGGCGGGTCCCACCTGCGGGTGGGGGCCAGGCCGCAGCAGGAGGCCGCCCCTGCCCCTAGGACCTCCTCTGGCGAACGCCCTTCGCTTATAAGCGCCCTCTCAACCTAAAAACGGGAGGCCCCCGAACACTTTTTCCGAAGACCTTACGGAGCTCCGCCGCCATCACGAACCCTAAATTCGGGGTCCAGGATCGTTGTTCTGGCACCCTGTCAGAGTGGAGATCGCCGCCATCGTCACCGCCAATGCCTCTCCATCAACCATCCATGTCATCCCCCACCATGTGTGAGTAGTTCCTTGCTATAGGCAAGGGGATGGAAGGGATTGAATAAGATTGCTCATGTAATTCGATGCCAAATTGTTAGGGCATGATGCCTAGTATCCTCTATTTGTGTTAATCGTTGTTGGTACAACTAGTTATGCTTAATGCTTGTCACTTTGGGCCCGGGTGCCATGTTTTCAGATCTGAACACTTATGTTTGCATGAGTATAATTGTTGTTTGGATCCTATCTACTAGTTGTATGCACTTGTTGTCAACCGGAACCGGAGACCCCGAGTGACAGAAACGGGGACATCGATGGGAATGGTTGGCAACTCGAGGGTTACATGTATTCATTGAGTGTTAATGCTTTGATCCGGTGTTCTATTAAAAGAAACACCTTAATTGCCATTTGTTCCTTAATTGGCCCGGCTGAAACCGGATGGCAGGACAAAAGATGCCGTGCAAGTTCTTATTGCAAGCATGTACGGCTAAATTAGGAATACATGCCTATGATTGTTTGATACTTGGATGCTATTTATATGTTTATTTGCTTCATGCTTATTTATGTTCATTTCATGAGCTTTCTTATTCATGCAACGCCCGTCTATCTGTCCATATGCCTACGGTGTTTTAATCCCGCTGTTTACAATCATTACTTTTATCATTATCACTGCTGTCTTTATTTTACTACTGCTGTTACTATTCCACTGCTGCATTCAAATCACTATTACTACTGATAAATTGCTTCGAGAGAAATCCTTTTCAGGTGTGGTTGAATTGACAACTCAACTGCTAAGGCTTATAAATATTCTTTGGCTCCCCTTGTGTCGAATCAATAAATTAGGGTCAAACTACCCACGAAGACTGTTGCGATCCCCTACACTTGTGGGTCATCAGATCGCTATCCAGCATGTCACCCAAAAGTATTAAGTTGCAAGCAATAGATGTAGCGGACCTGCACTTAGAAAAATGGCAAGTCCCTGTGTATAGTGCAAACCCCTGGATCGATTCATTTGCACACACAGTTTACGATGAAATATCACAATGTTGTATCAATTATTACACGTCTGAATCCAGAGTTAAAATAATCCATTACATCTTTGCATAGCTCGAGGCTAGCATAAAACAGAAATAACAGCGGAAGACTAAATATTATTGCATGGAGTCCCAATCTTCATGTAGCCACAGGCGAAAACATGTTGGTTGCAGACTCGAAACCCGTTCCTTACTCTTCGTCAGGACAACCTGCAACAGTAAAAGCGTTGCAGCCAAAAATTGGTCAGAACCATTGGAATGGATCTGGCAAGTGATACTTGTGGACTCATAAGGCAAAAACTTCTATTAACTATATGCATATATGGCTGGTGTAGTTCATGGCTATTTTTGCGTAAAGCCAATTTTATCCTATCTTTTCCAACACTTTTCTTTTCAGAAAGTTATGAGATCATTCCATGGAACATATCCCGGAATATCTCCACACACAAGTTCGTCAAATTTTACTTAGGAAAATTAGAATGATGAGATCTCTTGTTGACATCCTTGCTCAGATACTCAAAATTGTCCGTAACCGGGGACACGGCTAAGTACTTAGTTTGACACTCTCGAGAGGTTGTGCACTTTCACCACAAGACTCCATCAGCCCATTCTGACCTTGACCTTCTTGAAGTGAAAAGGAAAGGAGAAGATGGAGACGGGATCTTTCAGAGGAGCTTTCCCATACCGATGGCCGAACAATACCTCCTACATCCACTACATCTGCTTGTTCGACCAGTCAGGTCTACTCAACGTACTCAATCCAGACAGAGCCCATATGACTTGTGGCTGCACGGTAAGTAATCTTCACTTGGAGTCACTTCAATCTCTTTGTCCCTGGGTGGCTTTCCGCAAGTGTGATCCATCCTCCCAAGTTAGGGAACCACGTATGGTCCTTCCTCCTAAATTGGGGAATCACCCTCTTCTACAATTCATCCTCCCATATATGGGGAATTGCCTTATAACAACCACCCACCCAGGTAGTTTATTAACTTAGTAGAAATTTTTATTAACAATTCACACAAAACACATAGCATAGCATTTTCCTATTCTACTAAGTTATCAAATAGGTACTAGACACTTAGGAATATTTGGAGTACTACTAAACAGGTCTAGCATAGCATAGTAATAAAACCTGACATGCAATTCTACTTAGAAAAAGTAAACTACAATGCATATCAAAATACTTAGGAATTTTATGTGTGAGCATCACTTGCCTTGGCAGGAGTTGTAGGTGCAACAATCGCAAACGTTCTCCGGACTCTCCGAATAATCTAAACAAAATAAATCAAACCACACATAAAACAATAATAACAATACAACAAAATATGCTATGCATGAAATGCATCGAAAATCACAAGTAAAATTCTAACTATTGTTTTCTGGTTTGTAGAAACATGCATGAAGTCAAAATGCATTTAAAACAATTTTTAATATAATAACAACATAAAACAATTCCCAAAAACGGTATAAACACAATTTAAATACTATTGTTAAAAAAATAACTACAAAAATATGGGATTTGTCTCTCTGGACAAAGGGCTTCAAAACTAAGCTATAACAATTGGATTCACTCAAAAAGCTATTTTTAAACTAAAGTTATGCCAAATTTACTCAAATTTCACATTTGAAATTCAAATAATTTTACAGTTGGCAAAACAGAAAACTAAAATGCCAGAAAGATTCTACTGGTTTTAAGGATTTCAAATATATAAAAATATTTGAAATTGGCTTAACAGAGAAAAAGTTATGATAGATCTAAGATGCACGGGCTTTTCTGCAAAACAGACAGATTAAATCTAAATCGGAAAATGCACAGAATTTTCCTGGCCCTTGGATCTGGATCTGACGGCTGCTAACAGAATGTACCGGTTCGATTTAAAAAAAATTAAAAGAAGGAACCGTCAGATCTAGATCTGACGGTCTAGATCTGACGGTCTAGATCTAAAGGGACCGGAGGGGAGCAGCGCTAGGGTTTCGGTGGCCGGTGGCTGACGACGGCGACGGCACGGCATGCCGTGTTCCAGTGAGTAGAGAGGGTCCCGGGATGGTGGCGTCATACCAATAGACGCAGGTTGTCGAGGCGGTCTCGGTGGCAAAGCTGTCAGCGACGGGGTGCTCCGGTGCTCCAGTAATTCCTCGCCGGAGTAGGCTCCCGCGGCGGTGATCTCCGGTCGTGGACGCACGGCTCGACCTGAGGCAAAATAAAATGCTGCATGGTGTCAAAAGGATGCACAATGTCGAGATAAGGAGAAAGGGAGTGCAGGAAGGGTGCGAGGTCTTCGGTGCTCGCCGGAATTGGAGGATCACCGACGGCAGGTGGCGGAGTCGTGAGCTCGAATCCGGCGGCCTGGGGGCTCTCAGGGTGGGGTGTCTTGGGGAAAAAGAGAGGCGAGGGGGAGGGGTACTTGTAGGGGTGACGGCCACGGTGATTGCGGCCTTAAAATCACGAATTTAAACGAATTGAAATCGGGCATTCACGGCGCGCGATTTGGGGAAGAAGACGATGCCGCGGACGTGGTCGTCGTTCCTGACATGGTGGCCCCACCTGTCAGCGAGGGAAGAGAGAAAAAAAAAGGAGAGAGGGCGCGGGCTGCTTGCTGGGCTGGGTGCGCGCGAGGGAGATGGGCCGCGGCTGGGCTGCTGGCTTGGCCGGCTCGGCCCCTTTGGCCTTTTCCTATTTTTTTGACAGAACTCTTTTCAATTTTCTGTTTTCAAAAACAGATTCAATACTAGCTTAAAATTTTCCAAAAATTTGGCAAAAATACTTTTTGGAAAGCTTATTTAAAATAGCACATTTTCACACTAACTTTGTCCATCAAATAAAATCATATAAACAAAATATTATATAGAGCCTAATAGGCCCCTTTTATTTCATTTTCTCAAATAGGGTTTTAAAATGGAATTGAAATTCCAACTTTGGAAATTTTAAATGCAAACATGGCAAGAAGATGATGAATGCATGCATGTTTTGAATTTTTAAGCCCAAATATATATAATTTTGAAAAAGTTTTTGATTTTTCAGAATTTTCAAATTTAAAAATCTTGGGATGTTACAATAGATCATTGCAATAAGCAAAGTGCATAATGTAAGCAATGTAGATAACACGAAGAAATCACACCGCTATTTTCTCCCTAGTGGCAACAGCACATCTCTAGCCTTGACCGTTTATGTCACCGAACTCAGACAAAGAGAGGCATGAACCAAGTATCTGGCATAAATACTCCCTCATACAACACTAACAATTACTCGGCCAAAGCAACCACTAGCATCGGAGAGCATGCAAGATCATAGATTAAACACATAACTGAACAAAAGTAATGACTTCCACAATTCATCGGATCCATGCAAACACAATCATGTAGCAACTACAAATAGATGATCTTGATCATGATAGGCAGCTCACAAGATCTAAGCAATGGAGTACAAGGAGGAGAGACAACCATCTAGCTACTGTTATGGACCCGTAGTCCCGGGGTGGACTACTCACGCATCACTCCGGAGGAAGGCATGGTGATGAAGATGCCTCCGGCGTTGATTCCCCTCTCCGGCAGGGTGCGGGGAGAGCTTCTGAACCCTCCTGAACTAGGGTTTGAGATGCCGACGGCCCCAGACATATTTCTGGAAATTGTGATCGGTTCTCCTCTGTTTTTAGGTCAGAGGGGAATTTATAGGCGAAGGGGCGACGCGAGGCGATGGACAGGGGCCCCAGGTGGGCCCCACGCATGGCCAAGGGGGGCACAGCCAGGTGGCTCCTGGAGACCCTATGCCTCCCCTCTAGCTGTCCTTCGGGCTCCGTGTTCGTTTCATATTGGAAATAATTCCCGTAAATTTTGAGAGCAATCCGAGAAACTTCTCAGAACAACTTTTTTGAAACGAAAAGATAGCAGAAAACAGGAACTGGCACTGGGCATCTTGTTAATAGGTTAGTTCCATAAATTATGCCAAAATGATATAAAAACATTGTAAAAACATGTGGCACTGATATATAATCAAGCATGGAACATCAAAAATTATAGATACGTCGGAGACGTATCAGCATCCCCAAGCTTAACTCCTTCTCGTCCTCGAGTAGGTAAGTGATAACAAAATAATTTTTGAAGTGACATGCTACCAACACAATCTTGATCATGTAAAGCATATGAACTGAATGCATTGATCCAAAACAAAGGTTCATTGAATGAAACAAACAATGATTAACCAAGTGTAACATCTAAGCAAGAAATAACTAGAAAAGAGCACTTTGGAGATTTAAAAGCATAACACTTGACAATGATTGATATCTCGCAAAGCAATATTAATTCAACAAAGGAGTTTGGCCAACACAAAGGAAGATTTAAGTTTTCAGCAAAAGCTTCAACTTGCAACTTATTTATCTCAAGATAAAGTCAATACAAAGTTTTCACGGTTAGACACAAAGATAATATGAAGTAAAACATGAACCAAAGTTGATACCAAGTGATTGCTTGAGGAGTTTAGAAGGAGGAGGAAGACTGACTCAACATAAAAGTAAAAGAGAGACCCTTCGTAGAGGGAAGCAGGGATTAATCATGTGCTAGAGTTTTTTTTGATTTTTGATAGAAGTAAAACAGTTTTGAGACATGCATGCTTTCGTCAACGACTTCACAGCAAAGAAACTAGCTAGTCCCCCATTTCAAGCAAGGCTTTTAGACTTGTGAGAGCGGCTGGTTTTAGAGGAATGAGTACATTCCTCTTTCTCTTTTGTTTCACCACTAACCAATGTTTGAGCTGATTTCTCAGTTTTTATTGTGCAGAGGAGAATGGTGAGTTATATTTATATTTTGCTTAAGCCGCTCTCGGGTTGATTCAAGTGAGGACGTGAACCATCAACACTGGGTGAAAGGGGGGAAATGACCTTGCTTGTCACACGTTATATCTAGCTTCCTACTGCTTCCTCATGAGCTTAAAAACAGGGGCACAAAAAGGAGAATTTTGAACATTTTAAAGATAGCACATGAAAAATTTACTTGGAGTGGCAGGAAAATACCACATGTAGGTAGGTATGGTGGACACAAATGGCAAAGATATTTGGCTCAGGGAGTTGGATGCACGAGAAGTATTCCCTCTCAGTACGGAATTTTTGGCTTAGCAGGATATCAAGCAAACACATAACATCAACTTGGTTCAATGAATGACTACAGATATACATTATGCATAGCCACTAGACTTCACACCGTCTACCTTGTTAGCCAAACCAACTCTTTGCAAAAAGAATATCTAGTCTTTGAGAGCTACCAAGCAGGACAAGCACCACAATTTTAAAGCTTTACGACAGTTCTTTACTAATCTATTCTTACTAGATCATCCACAAGTTTAAGCATTAAATCTACTTCATATCTCTAAACAATTGACAAGTATCAAATATTCAAGACAATGATCTACAAGATTATGCAAGCACTTTTCTCACTTCCTACATGATAATTTTCATTCAACCAAACACCAATCTAATAATTTGAAGCAACTCTCTAAACAAAAATGAGTGAAAACACAAGAGAGTACTTCATAACTACAAAAGCTAATAGACCAGAACAAGACATACATGAAAAACAATAGAGCTAGCAGCAAGAGTAATTAAAGCTAAACACTCAACACATATAAGTGAAGAACATGAGTGTTTATGAAAAAGCGGAGCGTGTCTCTCTCCCAAACAAGAATGCAAGGATCTAATTTATTGCAAAGACCAGAGAACAAAACATAAACAAACTGAAAGTAAAAACAAACTGACGCTCTAAGAACAACACATAATGTGTAAAGGAATAAAAATATAGTACCATGAGAGAAACCGAATTGTCGATGAAGAAGGGGATGCCTTGGGCATCCCCAAGCTTAGACGCTTGTCACTTCTTGAATATTTCAGAGGAGGGTCCGTGGGGAGCCTCCCCAAGCTTAGGCTTTTATCTCTTCTTGATCTTCCTTCATCACCTCGCACTTGGATACTTGAAAACTTACTTCACGCAAAACTTATAGCCACTTCATATCTTCCTTCAGTTCAAAGCACATATATCAAGAACTTATTTTTAAATATTAGCTACTGTCACAAAGGTCTAAGTAAAGCTCCAGCCTGGAAAGAACTTCACTTTGCCCATAAAAGAAGCAATGCAAAACTAAGGGCAGAATCTGTCAAAAACAGAACAGACTGTAAAGATGAATTTTTTCGGGGCACTTCTGTACCTCAAGTCAGAAAACTTAAAACTAGAGAAAGGTATAAAAACCCTTATGCTTACTGTAAAAAATTTGCAGCCACAGATGACATTCTGTAATTTTTTGGATTTTCGAACAGTGAAGAACAGAAATCTGTTTCTGGACAGCAAACTCACCAATTAGTCTGCCTCTCTTCAGAGGCTATTCTTGGCACCAAAAACAAAACAAAAAGATACAAGGGAGTTGTTACAGAAGTAACATCACCCAAAACAAGAGCAAACCAAAAAGAAATAGTAGGTAAAATAAAATGGGTTGCCTGCCATAAGCGCTTTTTTAAAAGCCTTTTAGCTAGGCATGAAGATTTTAATGATGCTCTCATAAGAATAAGAGTTGGAAAGTAAAGGAGAGAATCATGAAGCAAATATAAAACACATTTAAGTCTAACTCTCTTCCTATGCATAGGCATCTTGTAAGAAAATAAATCATTGGAGCATAAAGCATTAAGCATAGGGAGGCAAAGCAAGTGCAACATTAAAACCTTCAACATAAAGAAAGGAAAGATAATATTGTTGAGATATTTAAAGACATGTTTCCCTCTCTCATAAAAACTTTTAGTAGAATCATGAATAAAATCCACAATATAAGTATCACATATAGCATTCTTATCATGATCTACAAGCATAAAATTATTATTACTCTCCACATAAATATAGTCATTATCATTAGTAATAGTGGGAGCAAAACTATCACATCCATCATTGTAATCATCATAATTTGGAGGCATAGTATAATCATAACAAACTTTATCCTCAAGACTAGGTGCAACTAAAATATCACAATTATTGTAATCATCATATATTGGAGGCAAAGTATCATCAAAGCAAATTTCCTCCTCAAAGCTTGGGGGACTAAAAAGATCATATTCATCAAAACCAGCTTCCCCAAGCTTAGAATTTTCCATAGCATTAGCAATAATGGTGTCCAAAGAATTCATGCTAATAACATTGCTACTATCATGATTATTATGCAAATAAAGTTCCATAGGTTTTTTAATTTTCTCTTCAAAAACATCATGACCAATTTCAAGATAAATTTTATAAAGCTCTCTAATTTGATTATTGTTTTCCATTAAACCGAACTAGTGAAAACAAGAAACAAAAATATTTAATTGCAAGATCTATAGAAGATACCTTCAAGCAGTCACCTCCCCGGCAAGAAAAGAGCTTCGTTGCCGGAGTGTGAGTGTCGCTTACCTTACCTCCCCGGCAACGGCGCCGGAAAAGAGCTTGATGTCTACTACGCGCTTCTATTCTTGTCGACGGTGTTGGGCCTCCAAGTGGAGAGGTTTGTAGGATAGCAGCAATTTTCCCTTAAGTGAGTAACCCAAGCACTACTAGGGAAAAGGCTACCGCCGGCACACCAAATTGGGCTACCGCTGGCGCACGGGGCAGCGTCGGCGATGGTCACGCCGGTGTTAACTCGTTACCGCCGGAGCACACCAACTCCAGCGCGCCGGGGGTATGATACGTCTCAAACGTATCTATAATTTTTGAGTGATCCATGCTAGTTTTGTGATATTGTCACATGTTTTTACTATCAATTATATCATTTTTATGCATTTTATCGGACTAACCTATTGACAAGATGCCAAGTGCTAGTTCCTTGTTTTTGCTGTTTTTGTATTTCAGAAAAGTCACAACAGGAAATATCGTCAGATTGCCCTCAAAATTTACGGAGATTTTTTATACGACGGAAGACACACATGGACCAAAGGGCGACCTGGGGGGCCACCCAGGGGCGGGTGGCAGCTGCGGCCCCACCTTGACCCACGGGTGGGGCCTGCCCCTGCCCTCTGGGCACCGCTTCGGCCCCCTCCGACGCCTATAAAATCCCTTTTGACCTAAAACCGAGGGGAAGCCATTATTGTAACGCCCCGACCCCATAACTATACAATGAAGCTTTGTGCAACCGGTCATGCTACACAATCGAAGGTTACTGGTTTTACCAATCCCAGGCCAAAACCTTTGGCAGGCGGGCTCGGAATGGATCATCGGCACGCAACACTTCGATCATGCCATAAGCTCAGACATAGCTATCATGTATAGTTGAGAGATCAAGACTTGTGGAACAACTGGCACATCACAGACTCTACGACACAAAGATTCATATAGCAACTCATATATGAGAAAGATACAAATATTACACACAAAAGGGGTCACAGACCCGTCAGTACATCATGCGGAAGCGAAGTAGTGTTGTCTAGTACAACAAGATCCAAATATAGGGCCTAAGAGGCCTACACATAAACAATCCCAGCCAGCCTGTTCCACGGTCCAAAGCTGCCACCTGGGAACCCCGAACTATTCGTCGATGTCCAGGAAGAAACCACCTATGTGTTCGGTGTCGTCCTCCTCTGAAACAAAATATAAAGGCAACAAAGAGAGACTGAGTACGACGTACTCGCAAGTTTAATAGGGCGATATAGGCCCAATGCTGACAGAGGCTCTAAAGCTATATGTAGCTAATTTGCATAAAGCTAGATTTTCTTTTTAAAGATGTGAAAGACCCATGGCATCGACTACTCAGAATATTTTCTGAAAAAGGGGTAAGAGAGTAACTTTTTCCTTCGGTTCTTATCGAACCAAGTAGTACCAAGAATCAACACTCGTCACCCACAAGGCATTCCCCCGAATCACCCTCGAGGAAATGAACCTTTTGTCACACGTTGTAATTGCAATCTCTAGCCGCCAAGTTTTAATTAGGTTAAAGTTGTTTATGATCCCGTAAATCCATTCCCAAGGCGTCCATAACCGTGGACACAGCTTTTTGAAAAGATTTACCCTGCAGGGGTGTACTAATTTACCCATTGATACCGTCCGGCTCAACTGATTGGCCCTCTTCCGGGGAAGGCCGGCGAGTGGGCACGGTTAAACCTTTACCTCGTGTGAGACTATCCAAGAGTCATCTGTGGCGACAGGGCAAGTTTACCCAGCCTATTTCAGCCCCTGCCCCCATCGCCACGTCCTAAACACAAATCATCCTCATCATTTTCTTCCGAGTGCCAAATAATTAGTGCAATTATTTGGAACCAACCCCGTATTTAACTTAATGTCCACATTGCTTATAAATTATTACATTACTAAGAAGTGGATAAATATGCATGAACATGACATGATTAGATAGATATTGTTCTTCCGATCATTTTGGTACCTCATTTGTGAATTTCCAATTATCGATGATTAAATAGTGAATCAAATGATTATTTGAATTTAATTCGTATAATCATTAAAGAATAACATCGAATAAATATTTGTGATCATGATGTGATATTAGCATGGTTTGATAGCATTTAACATGTCGATCACCTTGATATTTTATTCACAAATTTTCGTTAATTAATTCACAAGTTATGAATTTTCCCGAATTAGGTAATATTCATGCCATTTTAGGGTGTCCTAATAAAAGGGGAAATTATTTTTTCAAAAGAGCATGGCAATGCTACCAACAGGTAGGTATTGTTTTTCTGAACAAAAAGATATTTTATTTGCTAAATTTGGAGCAATAATTAATTAGTTATTAATTATTTGATTTTAAATAAAAACTGTTTTTACTGTTTGGGCTGGCCTCCACGTCGGCCCATGCCGGGCTTGTGGCTGAGGCGGCCGGCCTCCTGGCCGGCCCAGACTGGTGCCTAGGCCGGGCTGGTGCCTGAGGCTGCCAGGCTCCCGGCCGGCCCAGACCGGAGCCCTAGGCCGGGCACCCGCCCGAGCCTCCTGGCCGGCCCAGGCCGGGCACCAGGCCGGGAGCACCGGGGCGGCGCGCAGCGGTGACCGCGGCACGGCACGGCGAGGACAGCACGCATGGCGGCGATGCAAAGGGGAAGAGGGGGGAGCGGGAGAGGGCTAGAAAAGACGCGGGCCTCACCAGGAACCTTGTGGAGGGGTCGGCGACAGCGGGGAACGACGGGGTCGACGGAAATGGACCCCGGCGAGTGGCGGCCGCGGCGAGGAAGCGAGGACGATTGCGTCGACTGTGAGGCCTCCCAGCATGGCTCCGTTGGCGAGGAGGGAGAGGAGCTCGAGGCGGAGCTGGCCATCGGCCTCGATCTGCGCGAGGAGTACTGGGACGACGGCGGCGAGCTCGGCACCACGGCGGCAAATGGAGGAGCTCGGGAGGACACACGAGAGGGAGAGAGGAGAAGGAGTAGGTGGGAATGTAGTTGGGAGCAGGTGAGGGGAGAGAGAGGAAGGGCAGGGCACGGACGCGTCCTTATCCATGGAGAGGGGGGCCGCGGAGTGTGGGCACGGCGGCATGGCGCCAGTGCCGTCGGGCACTGTGGAGAAGAAACGGAGTTTTCCAGTAAACCCCCTGGCAACATTTTAGTTTATTACAAAAAGGTCCTGTGGCACTTTTAGGGATTTAATTAAGGCACCTAAACCTTTTTATAAATTCTACGAAAATACAGGTGACCTCCCCTTAACATTTATAACCCCCACAAAAATTTGTGCCCCAAAATAAAATGTTTTGACCCACATTTGTTCCTAGGGTTTAAGTATGATCATTTTTGATAAAGCGCAAAATGCATTTAATTGGAGCACTTAAACATTTCCAAAAATAGTGAAATTAATCATGGAGGCTCCCAACATTTTATTGAAGCTCCCCATGATGTTATTTTGTATTTTTGGAATGCTTAACTTGGTTTAAAAAATAGGATTTGAATTGAACCAATTTTGGTTTCTCAAATTTGTTTATTTGCTTGTTAAGAATTTTAGCCTTTGACAATTATTTATAAAATATATCCTTGAGCTTTCTGGACAAATTGGAGGCTCAAGAACAATTGGTTTTGCCAATTTGAGTAATGTGTTTGGTTCGAAATTTTTGAGAAGGTTTTGCTTCCCTTTTATTGTTTTCCAATTGGTTGCTGTATTCAACTTAAGCAATTTAAATAAGTATGCCATGATGCAATGCAAAGCAAAAAGTGAAAATTTGGCCCATATTTTAGGGTGCCAAACTGGGGCTGTTACAATTCTACCCCCCTTACAGGAATCTCGTCCCGAGATTCTAGAGTAGAAGTAGAGAAGAGGAAAACATGACAACACGTATCTTCCTCGTTGCAGAGATTGGGCTAACCAACATGACATGCCGATGGGGCGGAAAGGACAGAAGGTAGCTTAAGTGATAGACAAAATGACTCTTGCCCAAAACCATAAGCCATTGAGGGAACTAGGAACGACTTGACCAAACAAAGGTCGAGCCGAGGATAGGACAACTTCTGGACTCCACATTTCTGACATACCAGACGATTCCACAAGGTTGAAAGCTCAGGCCCTAACGTGACTGATGAATTTACACAATGTCCGTGTGATTGGGTAAAACTTCGGGTTCACCTAGGAAGGGAAGATATATCACTGAGCCACCATTAGATGAAGAGGTAAACCTTATATCGAGCTACTGCCACGAGATAGGTTGAGTAGGAGGATTGACTGAGGGACAATTAGTAACTCCGTTGCAAGGTTCTCCTTGAGATTCTAGATATCACACTCCGGCTTCGGAATAGCCTTCAATCGATCATCAAGCGAAGGTCGTACTTGACGATAGAGAAGGGCTATAAGGGGAAACTCCTAGGGTAAGTTACGCATGATCCCCAGGGAGAGTGGTTGGGGTTAGAGATTTAAGAGATTTCTTCACTAGGCCTTCCGGTGAGGTGCGTGAACCACATCATCGGACTTGTCGGGGTTTCAGGTAGGAGTAGGTCATACTCGTGATAAACACCAAGCATCATTTCTGCTTGAGGTTCCGAGTTGGTTAGGTGTACAGACAATTCAAGCTTGAAATGTCCGAGGAAGGAGTTTGCTAAAGTTAATCAATAGATAGGGTAACTAGATTCTCAAGCTCTGAGCTACAATGTCAAGCTCCAGAACACGAGGTAGATTTGGAGTTCCATTGGGTCACGATTACGAAGAGAAAATTTAACCAGCAAGTACTCCAATCACTGGAGCACAACTGAGTTCTGATTGGGAAACACCGGTAAGATGATGAGATTTGACAACTTATTCTTATTCAAGAGCAAACCGACAAGTGGCACACATGACATATTTAGAGAACTAGAGGCAACAACCCACTAGCTCAACAACAATCCGCACATGCATGACCATTTTGTGATTTAACCCGAGGAGACAGAGGAACTTCACTCGGATCCACATCGACAAAAGTCGCTGGTAGCGAGAGGAAATCATACTTTCCAAGGCAAAACGATGTGGTCTTGAGAGTTTCGACAAGAATCTAACTCGTTGACCGAAGGTGTGCACCTGAACGAATGGACTTGGCGACACAGACAACTCAGCTCGATGATATGATTACCAGTCATGCTAAGAGTGCCACCAAAGTCTTTGGATTTCAAAACAATAACAACTGCTAAGAATATCCGATTACCACAACGATATACATCCTCAACATTCTCGAGCCCGGGTAGCTCGGAGGTAGATGGATAAGGAAGGGTATGAGCATCACTTCATCGAGTACATCATGAGACTAAGCACGACCTCTTGATATAAAAGAGTGTGACACTCCAAGGTGGAACGGAACAAAAGCTAGACAAGTTCTTATTCTACGAATTACAAAACTTTGACCTGGTCCGAGAAATGGACAAGGTACCAGAGGTTGTTTCTCCTGACATCCCGAAATGGGAGGGCTTGTCGAACCACAAGCATAACATGCATCATAATACACCAACGCACGTTAAAAACGTGACTGTCACTGACAGTTAGAGGACGGATGACAGATCTAAAGCAAGAGACGGGCTAAGCACTCTTCCGACAACTAGTGCCGGAAAGGGTTTCAGGAGACGGGGTTACGGGAGGAATCACAATTATTGATGGAAAAACTCGCTGAGAGCAATCCCGTCATGATTCAGATGGTTCCATAACAGAGAGTTTAGCTAAAGCTAGTGACAGAGAAGAGTGCTGCTGAGCAAATCAATTACGGCTGCAACTTCGAGTTTGGAAGACTAACTTCAAATTTTGCCAACCTGATATAGGGTTTGACTGTTAACATCAGGGTTCAACGGAAAATATCTTGGGTTAAAGATCAGCTTCATGTACTGGGGCTCACATAGCCTAATGCTCACAAGGGTGACAACCCTTATGAATCATTACACCAGAGCCCTAGCACAATCCGGGACCTTCGGTTCAAGAATCTTGGGTTTAAGCAAAGGAATGTCTTGACGATCCGCAATACTTCTTCTCTTCGGGCTTTAGAAATTGCAGACGGCAGAGCTAACTAGTAAACTAAAGGTAGAAAACAACCCCGTGAACCTAGGGTAGAATTTGCCGGCGATCAGAAGAACCGTTAAAACAAATAGAGGTAAGATGGCACCGAGATCAGAGTGAATTGGGTAAGGAATAAAAAGAATCCTAAGAGGGTTTTCACAACTCATTTTTAGGTTATAAAATAATTTTCAACTAGACTCGACATCGACCAATAGAAAGGGTTTCCTACAGGCAGTCCTGCTCTGATACCAACTTGTAACGCCCCGACCCCCGAACTATACAATGAAGCTTTGTGCAACTAGTCATGCTACACAATCGAAGGTTACTGGGTTTACCAATCCTAGGCCAAAACCTTTGGCAGGCGTGCTCGGAATGGATCATCGGCATGCAACACTTCGATCATGCCATTAGCTCAGACATAGCTATCGTGTATAGTTGAGAGATCAAGACTTGTGGAACAACTGGCACATCACAGACTCTACGACACAAAGATTCATATAGCAACTCATATATGAGAAAGATACAAATATTACACACAAAAGGGGTTACAGACCCATCAGCACATCATGCAGAAGAGAAGTAGTGTTGTCTAGTACAACAAGATCCAAAAATAGGGCCTAAGAGGCCTACACATAAACAATCCCAGCCAGCCTGTTCCACGGTCCCAAGCTGCCACCTGGGAACCCCGAACTATTCGTCGATATCCAGGAAGAAACCACCTGTGTGTTTGGTGTCGTCCTCCTCTGAAACAAATTATAAAGGCAGCAAAGAGAGACTGAGTATGACGTACTCGCAAGTTTAGTAGGGCGATATAGGCCCAATGCTGACGGAGGCTCTAAAGCTGTATGTAGCTAATTTGCATAAAGCTAGATTTTCTTTTCAAAAGATGTAAAAGACCCATGGCATCGACTACTCAGAATATTTTCTGAAAAAGGGGTAAGAGAGTAACTTTTTCCTTCGGTTCTCATCGAACCAAGTAGTACCAAGAATCAACACTCTTCACCACCAAGGCACTCCCCCGAATCATCCTCGAGAAATGAACCTTTTGTCACACGTTGTAATTGCAACCTCTAGCTGCCAAGTTTTAATTAGGTTAAAGTTGTTTATGATCCCGTAAATCCATTCCCAAGGCGTCCATAACCGTGGACACGGCTTTTCGAAAAGATTTACCCTGCAGGGGTGTACTAATTTACCCATTGGTACCGTCCGGCTCACCTGATTGGCCCTCTTTCGGGGAAGGCCGACGAGTGGGCGTGGTTAAACCTTTACCTCGCATGAGACTATCCAAGAGTCTTCTGTGGCGACAGGGCAAGTTTACCCAGCCTATTTCAGCCCCTGCCCCCATCGCCATGTCCTAAACACAAATCATCCTCATTATTTTATTTTCCACTCACACACCCACACGCAAATGGAAAATCAAATTACAGGACCCTTCGATACGCCCGCACAAGTTATTCAGTTAGTAAGGAGCCCATACCCCCACCAATGGCAGCACGCTCAAACCTTGAGTCCGAAGATAGGAACTCGCACCTAGGGGCAAGAGTGAGGCAAAACACCATCCCCGATGGCAACTCACCCAAGCCTTTTAAGCAAATTAATTAAGTACCAACAACAACCACCATGTCCAAACATTCCATCATCATTCATCAATATGGAATTTAATCAACGGACATAAATAGGAAAACGACTAAGCATGGCTAAGCATAGCTAAGCATATAACAACAAATATATTTTTGTATCCGGCCAACACATCATACCTATGGTTCATAGGAGAGGAAACATGTATTGGTTCGGGGAAAAACATGCATTCATAGGATACTCTAGATCTTGATCAAAAGTGGCATTGGAATCGCATGCAATATTATGGTGGATAAAATAAGTTTATAAAGCAATAGGATGCTAGAATGCCAAGAAGGTTAGGTTCTCTTGCCTTGCTGCTGGGGCATGTAGTACGGCTCGTCGGGGTAGGTAGGGTTAACCTCCACTCCGGAATCTATCGATACCCAAAATAATCACAAAGGAACAAATAAATAACAGAAAGACAAGTGCAATGCACAATCATATGATGTCATGACAAGTTTATGCAAAGATATCATCATATGATTTATCTAACAATATTAAACGGAGTGCCAAATAATTAGTGCAATTATTTGGAACCAACCCCATATTTAACTTAATGTCCACATTGCTTTTAAATTATTACATCACTAAGAAGTGGATAAATATGCATGAACATGACATGATTAGATAGATATTGTTCTTCCGATCATTTTGGCACCTCATTTGTGAATTTCCAATTATCGATGATTAAATAGTGAATCAAATGATTATTTGAATTTAATTCGTTTAATCACTTAAGAATAACATAAAATAAATATTTGTGATCATGATGTGATATTAGCATGGTTTGATAGCATTTAACATGTCGATCACCTTGATATTTTATTCACAAATTTTCGTTAATTAATTCACAAGTTATGAATTTTCCCGAATTAGGTAATATTCATGCCATTTTAGGGTGTCCTAATAAAAGGGGAAATTGTTTTCTCAAAAGAGCATGGCAATGCTACCAACAGGTAGGTATTGTTTTTCTGAACAAAAAGATATTTTATTTGCTAAATTTGGAGCAATAATTAATTAGTTATTAATTATTTGATTTTAAATAAAAACTGTTTTTACTGTTTGGGCCTGCCTCAACGTCGGCCCAGGCCGGTTTCCAGGCCGGGCCTGTGGCTGAGGTCCAATATGAAGCTGATTCCGGCACCCTGCCGGAGGGGGGATCGACCGCCGGGGCCATCTCCATCAACACCGCTGCTTCCCGCGATGAGGAGGGAGTAGTCCCTCACCAGGGCTGAGGCTTATACAAGTAGCTATGTGGTTATCTCTCTCTCCCATGATGTGATCTTCATTGTGATCATGAGCTTTGCTAGTATAGTTGAATACATGATGTTTCCCTTTGTGTAATGGATATGATGTTGCTCAAGTGGTGTTATTTAGTACAATTTCCGGAGCCACCATTGTGATCATGGTATCTCGGTGACAGGATGGGTGCCGTGTGTGACTCTATGGATAATAGATTGGAAGGATCTTCATCATGAGTTTGTTCTTTATTTGTTGGATTGAATAGATCATGAGGTTTCTTGATGCTTGTGTTATTGAAGAAACAGACTATTAAAGAAATAGGTTGTGGTGTTTGTTAGTACTATCTTTGGATGCGGATAGTGATAGCATGAAGTGTCCATAGATGTGGAATACGAACTTTGAGGTGTGCTTTTCGTAGCCCTACGCAATTCTCATCCTATTTGATCCACAAAAGAATGATCTCCGAGTAACGTGTACCACGCATGTATTTTTGTGGGAACTATCATGTGTTTAATTATGTTAATGATGTTGAGAGTAGTCACTAGTGAAAGTATGAAGCCTAGGCCTTGTTTCCAAGCATTGATACACCGTTTTTAGTCACTTTTGTCACTTGTTTGCTTGCTGCCATTTTTATTACAGAATTACAAAATCACCTTTTACCATCCATATCACTTGCATTTTACCGTCTCTTCGCCGAACTAGTGCACCTATACAACTGACAATTGTATTAGGTTTGTTGGGGACACAAGAGACTTCTTGTATCTTAATTGCAGGGTTGCTTGAGAGGGATATCTTTGACCTCTACCTCCCGTGGATTCGATAAACTTTGGGTTACTCACTTAAGGGAAATTTGCCGCTGTCCTACAAACCTCTGCGCTTGGAGGACCAACAAGCCTACAAGACTAGAAGTGTGTAGTAGACATCAGGGTACTGCACTTAGCGCTGACGCACCTAAATCCCGTGCGCCAGCGCTATGTCTTTTCAGGTTAAAAAAATCCGTCTCCCGAGCGCATAAGTGCGCCGGCGCTATGTCTTTTCAGATTAATAAAAACAAACCGTCCCATACATTAGCCAGGCACTCTATAATACAAAATCTGACAACTACATGCTCAAAGGCGGCTATAGATGAACAAATAGTAGGAATGGAGAAAATTCAGTTTTGAATCTGAACTTGCTTTAAAACATTTCAATTTCACTATCACAACTATTAAATAATGGAGAAACAAAGAACATCAAAGAATTATACAGAATTGCAGACAAATTACTTGCCTAATCATAACTAAATAAATAATACATCCGTTGGTAAATGAAGTTGTTTTTTTTATTTTCTTGAGTCATGTTTTCTTGAATCATAACTAAATAAATAATATATCCGTTGGCTATAGATGAACCATGTTTTCTTTTCTTTCAGTTTTTTTATTTTTCTTGAGTCATGAAGTTGTTGCCTCTATAGCAACTTCATTGTATCTTTTTGTTTTGGTTTTTTGTGCGAAGTTTAGCCTCTAATGCATTGAAAGTGCGAGGTGTTGTTTTGCTGTCCAGAAACAGATTTCTGTCCTTCATTGCACAAAAATTCTAAAATCGACAGAATTTTATCTTTTTCTGATAATTTTTGATAGCAAGCCCGATGCTTTTATCTATCTTTTGTTAGTTTTATGTTTTTTGATTTGATCTGCAGAAGTGCCTCGAAATATTCGATCTTTACAGACTGTTTAAATTTTGACAGATTCTGCTTTTATTTTGCATTTGTCTCTTTACCATCGTCATATGTGATACTCTAGGGGTAGAGTACCACATTGAGGCTTAGTAAACTAGTAGCTAATGTTTAATGAAGTTGGTTTGCAATTTTTCATGAGTTGAACACATGTGCATTTTAATTTATGAGAACTAACCCTTTAATCAAATTATGAGAAGTTTTGTGTGAAGGGAGTTTTTAAGTTCCAAAGGAGAGGAATATGAAGAAATCGAGGATAGATCAGAGCTCAAGCTTGGGGATTCCCCCATGGCACCCCCTCTGAATATCAAGAACTATCAAGAGTCAAAGCTTGGGGATGCCCAAGGCATCCCCTCATCTTCATCAACTATCATAAGGTCGTCTTTGTTGAATTTCGTTTTTATCACTTTACATATTATGTGCTATGCTTGGAGCGTCTTTTTACTTTCAGTTTTGTTTTGTTTGTTTGCTGGTCATATTCATGTTGGATCCTATCCATCTTGTGTGGGAGAGAGACATGCTCCGCTTTTTCATTTGAATACTCCTTTGCTTCGCTTATATCTTGTTGAGTATTCTTAGCCACTGTTTGTTTGCTAGTAACCTCTCGCTTTTAGCTTTTATCTTGTTTAGAGCTGCTAGTTGTTGATGTTAAACTCTCTTGTTCTTCACTTATATTTGTTAGAGAGTTGCTATGGTTGCTTGTTTAATTTGTTAGAGCGATAAAATGCTATCCATGTGATATTGGAATGAAATGAAATCCTGCATAGTCTTGTAGATCAGAGTGTTGATACTTGATGCTTCTCATTTGTTTTGAGATATTAGGATGAATGCTTAAACTTTCTGGTTATTTGAGTGGAATTGATTAGTAAAGAAATACTGTTAAAAACTTGAAACTATGTGGTGTTTCGTAGTTTTTAATTCTTTAAGCTAATCTTTCCATCAAAAGAATTGTTTGGTCAACATTGGAGACGATGTGGAGCTTTTATGGTTATGATTGATAATGTCTTATGCTACTTTGTTACCGGTTAATTTTAGATGTTTGCTTCAAATACCTTCTTTTCTAAGCCCAAAAATTCGTACTGAGTGTATAGTTCACTCGTGCATCCAAATCCCAAAGCCAAACTATCTTGCCAGCTGAGTCCACCATATCTACCTATGCATGGTATTTCCTGCCATTCCAAGTAAATTTGTCATGTGCTATCTTTAAAAATTCAAAATACTCCTTTTTGTGCCTCTGTTTTTAAGCTCATGAGGGAGCAGTAGAGAGCTAGATATAACTTGTGATGAGCAAGGTCATTTCCCCCCTTTCACCCGGTGTCGATGGATTACGTCTTCACTTGAATCAACCCGAGAGCAGCTTAAGCAAAATATAAATATAACTCACCATTCTCCTCCGCGCAATGCAAATCTGAGAAATCAGCTCAAACATTGGACAGTGGTGAAACCAAGGAGAAAGAAGAGCGTACTCGCTCCTCTAAAAACCAGCTGCTCTCACAAGTTTAAAAGCCTTGCTTGTTATGGGGGACTAGATAGCTTCTCTGTTGTGAAGTCGTTGATGAAAGCATGCATACCTCAAAATCATTTTACTTCTGTTTTAAAAACCAAAAAAAAAAACAAAAAGCTCTAGCACATGACTAATCCCAGCTTCCCTCTGCGAAGGGCCTTTCTTTTACTTTTAATGTTGAGTCAGTTTTCCTCTTCCTTCTATCTTCACCAAAGCTAACATCTAGCATTGACCCTGGGTATCGTTGATCATATTGCATTGTCAGATTAAACATGAATCTTTATATTGACTTTACCATTGGAAGTTGAAGCTTTTTGCTAAAACTTACATCTTCTTTGTTTTGATTCTCAAACACTTTTGTCATGGAATTGTTACCTTTGAGAATTAATCAAGTATGTGGATCACATTGCTTTCATGTCTTTAACGTACTATTTATGAAAGGTTTTGCTTGAATGATTCAACTTGGTTATTCATTGCTTTCTTGCTATCAACTATAGACAATTGTTTTGTATCACTTCATTCACATCCTATGCTTTACATTACTATCTTGATCATGTTTATGTTGGTTGCATGTCTCATCAAAAATTATTTGTTATCACTTACCTACTCGAGGACGAGTAGGAGTTAAGCTTGGGGATGCTGATACGTCTCAAACGTATCTATAATTTTTGAGTGATCCATGCTAGTTTTGTGATATTGTCACATGTTTTTACTATAAATTATATCATTTTTATGCATTTTATCGGACTAACCTATTGACAAGATACCAAGTGCCAGTTCCCTATTTTTGCTGTTTTTGTATTTCAGAAAAGTCACAACAGGAAATATCGTCGGATTGCCCTCAAAATTTACGGAGATTTTTTATACGACGGAAGACACACATGGACCAAAGGGCGACCTGGGGGGCCACCCAGGGGCCAGGGGCGGGTGGCAGCCGCGGCCTCACCTTGACCCACGGGTGGGGCCCGCCCCTGCCCTCTGGGCACCGCCTCGGCGCCCTCCGACGCCTATAAAATCTCTTTTGACCTAAAACCGAGGGGGCGGCCATTATTTTCCAGAAACTCGACCCCAACGCGCCGTCACCGAAAACCCTAGTTCGGGGTCCAATCTGAAGCTGATTCCGGCACCCTGTCGGAAGGGGGATCGACCGCCGGGGCCATCTCCATCAACACCGCTGCTTCCCGTGATGAGGAGGGAGTAGTCCCTCACCGGGGCTGAGGCTTATACATGTAGCTATGTGGTTATCTCTCTCTCCCATGATGTGATCTTCGTTGTGATCATGAGCTTTGCTAGTATAGTTGAATACATGATGTTTCCCTATGTGTAATGGATATGATGTTGCTCAAGTGGTGTTATTCAGTATAATTTCCGGAGCCACCATTGTGATCATGGTACCTCGGTGACAGGATGGGTGCCGTGTGTGACTCTATGGATAATAGATTGGAAGGATCTTCATCATGAGTTTGTTATTTATTTGTTGGATTGAATAGATCATGAGATTTCTTGATGCTTGTGTTATTAAAGAAAGAGACTATTAAAGAAATAGGTTGTGGTGTTTGTTAGTACTATCTTTGGATGTGGATAGTGACAGCATGAAGTGTCCATAGATGTGGAATACGAACTTTGAGGTGTGCTTTTCGTAGCCCTACGCAATTCTCATCCTATTTGATCCACAAAAGAATGATCTCCGAGTAACGTCTACCACGCATGCATTTTTGTGGGAACTATCATGTCTTTAATTATGTTAATGATGTTGAAAGTAGTCACTAGTGAAAGTATGAAGCCTAGGCCTTGTTTGCAAGCATTGATACACTATTTTTAGTCACTTTTGTCACTTGTTTGCTTGCTGCCATTTTTATTACAGAATTACAAAATCACCTTTTACCATCCATATCACTTGCATTTTACCATCTCTTTGCCGAACTAGTGCACCTATACAACTGACAATTGTATTAGGTGTGTTGGGGACACAAGAGACTTCTTGTATCTTAATTGCAGGGTTGCTTGAGAGGGATATCTTTGACCTCTACCTCCCGTTGATTCGATAAACCTTGGGCTACTCACTTTAGAGAAATGTGCCGCTGTCCTACAAACCTCTGCGCTTGGAGGCCCAACAAGTCTACTAGAATAGAAGTGTGTAGTAGACATCAGGGTACTGCACTTAGCGCCGGTACACCTAAATCCCGTGCGCTAGCGCTATGTCTTTTCAGGTTAAAAAATCCGTCTCCCGGGCGCATAAGTGCGCCGATCCTATGTCTTTTCAGATTAATAAAAACAAACCATCCCTTACATTAGCCAGGCACTCTATAATACAAAATCTGACAACTACATGCTCAAAGGCGGCTACAGATGAACAAATAGTAGGAATGGAGAAAATTCAGTTTTGAATCTGAACTTGCTTTAAAACATTTCAATTTCACTATCACAACTATTAAATAATGGAGAAACAAAGAACATCAAAGAATTATACAGAATTGCAGACAAATTACTTGCCTAATCATAACTAAATAAATAATACATCCATTGGTAAATGATGCCGATACGAGCACGGTTATGTGCAACTTTGACCATCGCTTTTTGTCTGCATTTGTAAATAAAATATAAAAAGATATATTCTGAAAATATTTTTCATCACATATCCAATGCACTGTTTACGCCTAACAATAACAGATTGTGAGCTTTCTACATATTATCAATTTTCCCACAGAGGTCATCTAAAGAATACATGCTTGGGAGGGGTAGGAGGTTCCTCAGAGCTCAGACATGTCTGACCGTCCTATAGGATTCATAATCGATCTGGGCCGTCCGTTGCCTGCTGTGTGGACATCCGCGTGTGATAAAAGGCTGTGATAAACCCTCCTACCCGTGAAAACCCTAGCCGCCTCCACCCAATCCCCTCCCGCGTCTCTCCTCGCCCTATCTCCTCGCGCACCTCTCCTCCTCCAATCCCCTTCTCCCATGGCTGCCGCCGCCACTACCACCGTCCTTCTCTTCCACTGTTTGGCTCTCTGCAGCCGCCCTACACAGGTCGAGCTACCATGCACGCAGGAGGCAAAGGAAAGGAGGAGGAGGCATTCGTCCTCTCCCTTCGACGACCGGGCCGTAGGCGGAGCCTTTCATGATGTCGTCGTCGTCCTCACCCCCAGCGTACCAAGCTCCACCATCTCCAGCCGTGGATCCTCTTTGTCAAGCGTGGCGGCGGCAAAAGGAGGTGGTGACGGTGGCGGACAGCTCTCCTCCTCCGCAAGCCAATGATGACGATGAGCCGAAGGGCCTAGGTGTTCAGGTTAGTAAGCGCACATCCCCCTTCTTTTGTTTCTTGCTTGAACCATGCTCTCCCATTTCTAAAGCACGGTTCGGCCGATCTGTGCTTGGAAGAGAGGTTTGGGATGCCTGCTCCGTGAGCCCTCACCAGTCACCATCAAGAGGGCACAGGTGCAGGCCCTGTGGTGGCCGGCGTCGTTCGACTGGTGGACGATGGTGGCCGGCCGCGCGCGCGTTGCCCCGCTCCGCACCTCCCTCTTCTCCCATCGTTCTCCTCTTCCTCCTCTACCAAGCGCCGCCGCGGGGCTCCCTCGCGCCGCCCTTCCTCGCGCTGCTCGGCTGCTCTGCGAGCCCTCACCAACAAGAGGACATGGGAGGAGTACAGGTCGTGTAGTGGCTGCCTTCTTTTCCTGTTATTTTTTCTCTTCTTGGTCTCTAGGTCTTCTGCTCTCGATTACTCTTGGCTAATCCTTCTTTTTTTCCTTCCATTGCAGGTTTAGGTTGGTCATGTGCTTCTTGGTCGGTCTTTTTAGCCTGCGCGTTCTGGTTGGTCTCCATATTTCTCTTGGGTTATTCACTTCTTCTCTGCCTGCGCCTAGAGTGTTTGTTGAAATGGCTGCCTCTAATTCGCTTTGTGCTGCTGTGTTTGTTTCGCTTGGAACACGGCTGTTTTTTTAGGCTGTACTGAACCTGCATTGCTGGTCCTGGAGAACGCTCTTTTTTCTCTCTACGATCTTCCCAGTAAAGGTTCGTATCTTTTGGCCTCCTTGTATCTCCTGCATATTTGTAGTTCTTTTATGGTGGTTCTTTTAAAATAATGCTGGTTTGTAGAATTTTCTTTGCAGCAAAGCAAGTAGAATGATTTGCCCCTATAGTTCCCTTGGGAAGTTTCTTTCTAGCAATCATGTAGAATTATTTTTTGTAGTGAAACATGTACAATATTCTGCCCCCTATAGTTCCCTGGGAAGTTGGTATGGTTTGTAGCACCAAGTTCATTTTTTGAGAAGGCTCTTTTTTCAATATTTTGTTCAGTTAAGTTCTCAAGTGATTGAACAGTGTGATAGTTTTTCCTAAACACCGTGTGTGCAGGTTTGAGGAATTAAAGAAAAAAGAAGAATCTGAGAGGGAGTTTTCTGAAGTAGAAGAAGACCAATGTCAGTACACTTTTGCGTGAGGAAATAATTTACTAGGAGCACAAACATGCATGGTTTTCCTTGAATATTGTACTAATATTGAAAGAATCATGGATTCTATCCATCCCTCACCTAGCACAAATATGGGCTTAGTTACTCTGCTACTACCTCTGGCATTTCAGGTGCATTAATACAAATTGCAGTACTACACCCTCCATGCTGGTTTGTAGAATTTTCTTTGCAGCAAAGCAAGTAGAATGATTTGCCCCTATAGTTCCCTTGGGAAGTTTCTTTTTAGCAAATCATGTAGAATTATTTTTTGTAGTGAAACATGTACAATATTCTGCCCCCTATAGTTCCCTGGGAAGTTGGTATGGTTTGTAGCACCAAGTTCATTTTTTGAAGAAGGCTCTATTTTCAATTTTTTATTCAGTTAAGTTCTCAAGTGATTGAACAGTGTGATAGTTTTTCCTAAACACCGTGTGTGCAGGTTTGAGAAATTAAAGAAAAAAGAAGAATCTGAGAGGGAGTTTTCTGAAGTACAAGAAGACCAATGTCAGTACACTTTTGCGTGAGGAAATAATTTACTAGGAGCACAAGCATGCATGGTTTTCCATGAATATTGTACTAATATTGAAAGAATCATGGATTCTATCCATCCCTCACCTAGCACAAATATGGGCTTAGTTACTTTGCTACTACCTCTGGCATTTCAGGTGCATTAATACAAATTGCAGTATTACACTCTCCAAACTAATTTAAGGGGATCTGGAAACATATAAGAATCCCCAATTCAACAAAAGCACAACAGAGAACATAGAACCTCGAGAAATCTAATTTTTGAAGGCAAAATCCAAGTAGGAACTAATGCACATAGCAAATATTTGCATGCTCCAACACTAGATTGGAACCAGATTGAATGAACAATGGCGTCAATCACACCCTTCTTGTCACCACACTAACTGCATCTGTACATAACCATCTATTTGTTTTCTCTCCCTCTCTGCTAGCTAGCTAGTATCATCCCCTGGCCTTTAATCCCTGATATTACCCTCATCCTCTTCATGTGATGTTGGTTAGTATCGTGAAATTCAATGTTTCGACTGAGCAATTTTTGTTACTCGGCTGATATCCTATTGTGTATGATTGGAAGTTTTTCCTGTTGGCATCAATCACTTTGTGATCTCTTATGGTCATGTTTGTCTTTTTTTTGTTGACCTTGATGCATAAACATAGGTTATCAAGTTCTTCAATTAGCATTGTTCAGTTTTTTACTCCACAAGAAAAAGGTAGATTAAGAATTGTTGGTAAAATGTACATGTTTTGTATTTTCCAAAACAAAAGGAAAAAGGACTGGGATTGTCTTCAGCCTGATTATCAGTTTCTCTTTGTTGCAGCCAATTGTTTTTATGGTTCCAACTATTAGATTGTGTGGAACATCTAGGAACTCCACTGATGTGTAGTGTTTTATATATTATAGATATTCTCCCAGTTAATGCATGAATTATATGAAAACCTTATTTTCTCACTGCTTGTGGTGCGGATACCAAATAATGCCACCTTACAATATTATCCATTTGTTGACTACATACAGGTTGCCGATCGATACGGCCCATTAGAGTTCTTGAATCATGCTCACTCACATCTTGAACTGATACCTTCCCGCTAGGTCACCCATCCTCAAATTGCTCCAACCCTAGCACGCTTAACTTCTAAGTTCCACCCACTTCACCTACCCTTGTGCTACTCAAGTTCTTATTGATATATATATCATATGAATCCTCTTAAGTCTTGTATGTGTATATGTTATGTATGTGTTATAAATGTGTGTTTTTAAATTTCAGATTTTTCAAAAACTTCTAAACTTTCAAAAGGAGATTCAAAAGTTTCAAAAGATCCAAAAAAATTAAAAAAACTTAAATTTTTTTAAAAAAACTTTAAAAAATTCAAAAAACTTATTTAAAAAAAAAACTTTAAAAAATTCAAAAAATCCAAAAAAATTGAAAAAACTTATTTAAAAAAAACTTAAAAAATTCAAAAAATCCAAAAAATTCAAAAAACTTATTTAAAAAAAAACTTTAAAAAATTCAAAAAATCCAAAATTTTCAACAATCTTCTTTGTTATAATTTTTTTTGGAATTTTGGAAATTTTTTCTTTTTTTTAATTTTTTTTGAATTTTTGAATTTTTTTGATTTTGTAGAAAAAAATCGTCTGTTTGAAATTCTGTGGCGCATCCTTGGCATTGGTGCGCCACAGAATTATTGGGCGGGATTCAAAATTTCGAATCCCGCCCAATAATTCTGTGGCGCACCAATGCCAAGGATGCGCCACAGAATTATTGGGCGGGATTCAAAATTTCGAATCCCGCCCAATAATTCTGTGGCGCATCCTTGGCACATGCGCCACAGAATTTTTTTTTCCTTTTTTTGATTTTTTATTTTGCTGGGAAAATTCTTCTGTTGGCCATAACTTTTTTTTCGTTTGGAATTTTGAGAATCCGAAATTTTCTCTAGTTTTTTTAAGGTATTATTCGCATTTTTTCGACGTCGTATGCAAAAGTTATGCCCGTTATAAGATTTTTTTTTCATTTGTTGCAAAAAAGGTCAAAATTCATATTTCAAAATTTCTAGACCTACTAGACACTCATACCTAACTACATCTCAAAGGATTTTATTTATTAAATTTTTTATCATTTTATTTTACTCCGTAGAAGATTAAAAAGGCGATCCACGGGGGGGGGGGGGGGGGGGGGTGTGATCTGAAGAAAAAATTCTGTGGCGCACCAAGGTTGGTGCGCCACAGAATGTCACCTTTCTGTGGCGCACCAAGCCAGGTGCGCCACAGAATTTTTTTCTTCAAATTTTACCCATCCCCCAGACGACTTTCTGTGGCGCACCGTGCTTGGTGCGCCACAGAAAGTCACATTTCTGTGGCGCATGTGGCCAGGTGCGCCACAGAAAGTCACATTTCTGTGGCGCATGTGGCCAGGTGCGCCACAGAAATGTGGATTTCTGTGGCGCACCAAGCAAGGTGCGCCACAGAAACATATTTCTGTGGCGCATTAATTAAGGGTGCGCCACAGATAGGCAACCTCCCTATAATGCTTTTCCTGGTAGTGGTGGAAGGAAGGAGGGTGGCCAAAGAGTTCGTTCGTGCTACAATTGCCAAGATAAATATCACTTTGTGGCCGAGTGTCCTTTTGAGAACCGAGAACTTCATGGGGGAAAGCTTGTTAGGAAGGACAAGTCAAAGGACACCCATAAGAAACCTTTCTTCAAGAAGAATGCCATCAACAAGAAGCCTCCGAGAATTGTGTTGCTTGCTCAAGAAGAGTATTCATCCGGGGAAGAAGAAGAAGAGCCCACAAATGAAGTTGCCGCCATTGCTATTGCCTCTTCATCATCTCCTTCCCTATTTGAATCCCCCAATGAGAATGTCTCCAACTCCACCGCAAGATGCTTCATGGCTAAGACCACCGAGGTAACATCTCCCTCATCTCCTAAGGCAATGAGTAATATGGATGATGCCACTAGTCTTAAAATCAAAGAGGAAATAGTTGCTTTCGATCATTTTATCACTAACATGCAATGTCGGCACAGTGGAAACCAGGGTACCACGGGCCAGCCTGCCAGGGCCCGCAACATTCTTCAAAAGATTTTGCTAAGGACCAGGCTCTCCAAGCCTGGCGAGCCTCGCGAGGGTTTTCCCTCACGAGGGACCTCTCCTCCTCGCCAAGGGTTTTTCCCTCGGCGAGGGACCTCTCCTCGAGAGGGCATCTCGGATGCCGCCTGCAAATTCTGCTAAGGACCAAGCGGAAGGCCTCGCCGAGGGTTTCCTCCCTCGGCGAGGGTTCTTTCCTCGCGAAGCTAGCTCTGCCTCCGCGGCAGAGCGCACATGGGCTCTGCACCCTCCGCAGAGTGACGACCGCGCCAGGTAGGGGTGACGGCAGCGCCACAGTAGCCGTTCTTATGTATAAAGGAGTCAACAAAGCTGCACCAAGCAAAGGAGCCCCAAGGATTGCCACTTTGGTGATAAGGGAACCGTCTGCAGCTACCCTCCAAGGGCGACGTCACCGTGGGACCCGTCCCACCTCCGCAGTGCCAGCCCACTGTCCTGGTTGGACGGCGGCTTTTCCAGCTTTGGTGACGCTGCCCCCTGCCGTGGACCGCGTCCATGGACTTTACCTTTATGGTGGACTCTACCTTTATCGTGCACCGCACTTCCTCCTTCGTCGCCATGTGGTAGCCCTTCCCGCCAAGAAATTTGGGGGGAAGAGGCCCGAGACGCCTATAAAAGGAGGGGGAGCATGCTCGGGCAAAGGGTCGACTCTGAGCGGTTCACGATCCTGGAGCTTAGACAAAAACCCTAGATCCGAGTTCTGCAGTAGCCATTGTAGCCACCTTGAGCTCGCCAAGCTCGCCCTGTACTGAAACCTCTCCAAGCAAGTGCAATACACCAGAAGCAGGACGTAGGGGTTTTACCTCATCTAGAGGGCCCTGAACCTGGGTAATACCGTGCGTTCATCTCTGCAGTGTTGTCCCACAGCGAGTCCGACGAGCACCGTTGCTGAGGCACGTTGAGGGTTGTTTGATTCCGTGTTCAGCCCCTTACTCGATCCTTGTGAGACACACCCAGTTCCTGGGACAGCTCTCTGACATTTGGCGTGCCAGGTAGGGGGCTGAGGCGCGTCTTCAACCTCGACACCGCCATGGCCGGCATCTCTCGCGCCGAACGACTCGCTCGCCGGACGGCCAGCGCCGCCACCGCTCCCGCTGGCAACCCGCGCGGCCGCCCGCGCGGAAGTGCCGCTCCGGAGCGCCACGTCGACCCCGAGCCCCGCGTCGAGCACCCGGAGGACGACGACATCGACCACGCTGAAGACGACCTCGGCGAAGAGGAGGCCTCCTCCCTGCACCCGTCGCGGGACCGTGCTGCCTCCTCGCTGGGCCGCCCTGCGCCCAGCCCGGCGACTGCGCTTCTCATGGCGCAGGAGCTGCTGCAGTACCGTCCCACACCGGAGGCCCAGGAAGCCTGGCTCAACCGCCTCTCCGAGCTCGTCGGCGCCGCTCGCGTCGCCGCTCCTGCACCGTCTCGTTCGCTGGTCCTCTCTGCACGCGCAGGGGACGTGGCGCACGGCGCGCCGCATGCTCCTCCTCGTCACCACGCGCCCGCTCCAGCTCCACCGCAACCTGCTCCATCCGGGGCTCCTCCTCGCGACAACCACGCAGCATCGCACGCATCGTCGCCGCACGACTGCCAAATCGTGCAGCAAGCCCCGGAGGACGCACGCGTGAGCATCGAGCGCCACCAGGATCGCCACAACCGTGCCGTCCACGACGTCGCCACCGCGGGGCGCCACCTCCGCGCCACCCTCGCCAATGGCACGGTCACCTACGGCACGACGGCCGCGTTCACTCGCAGCCTCCGTCGCGTCGTCTGGCCGGTCAAGTTCCGGCCGGATCTTCCTCCGCGCTACGACGGCAAGAACAACCCCCTGGAGTTCCTGCAGCTCTACACCTTGGCAATCCAGGCCGCCGGGGGCGACGACAAGGTCATGGCAAACTGGTTCCCCATGGCCCTCAAGGACTCTGCGTCCTCGTGGCTCACAAACCTCCCCGCCGAGCCCATCAACACCTGGGAGGAGCTATGCCGGTGCTTCGTCGCCAACTTCAAGGGCACGTACGAGCGCGGTCTCACGTACAATGACCTCCGTGCCGTGCGCCAGAAGCCTGGCGAGACCCTCCGCAAGTACATCCAGCGCTTCAGCCAGGTGCGCAACAAGATCCCCAACGCCACCGACGCGCAGGTCATTTCGGCCTTCCAGGCTGGGGTCACGGATGTGCGGATGCTCGAGAAGCTTGGCATCCATGACAACATCACCACCGTCATCAAGCTCTTCGACTTGGCGGACAAGTGTGCCAAGGCTGAGGAGGGCTGCTTGTTCATCAAGAGTAAGCCAGGGGACCCCGCCGAGGGATCCAAGAAGAAGAAGAAATCCACCGAGAAGCGCAAGACCACTGCGGTCCTCGCGGCTGAGCCTGACGCCAAGCAGCCTCGCGCTGCTACTCCAGCCGCGGGACCCGAGAAGAAAGATGATCGTCCCTTCTGCATCTACCACAACAGGCATTCCCATGCCACCGAGGACTGCTAAGACCTCAAGAGGCTTCGCGAGGCTCGCGAGGCAAATGATCGGCAGCAAGGCCGTGGAGGCCGCGGCGGAGGCCGCGGCGGCCGCAGGGGGCGACGCTGGAACAACAACTACGACGACAACTACCAACAGAACCCTCAGGCCAACGCCGCCCAGCCTATGAACGATAACCTCCCTGTCGAGACTCCTGAGGGCTACCAGATGCCTCGCGGGGCCGCTTGCATCCTTGGCGGGGCTCAGGCCCCCAGCTCCAACTGCCACTTCAAGCAATTCGCTCGCGAGGTCGCGGCAGCCCTTCCTGGGGTTGAGGCCTCCAGGCCCCTCAAGTGGTCCCAGTACCCTATCACCTTTGACTCCGGCGACCACCCCAAGTCCACCTCGACTGTTGGCACCATCCCGCTGGTCTGCACCCCCACCATCAACAACATTGCAGTCTCCAAGACGCTCATTGATGGGGGCGCATGCCTGAACGTCATCTCTGTCGAGACTTTCGAGAAGCTACAGGTGCCCTACGAGCGGCTCATGCCCACCAGGCCCTTCTCGGGGGTGACAGAGGGCCTCACCACCCCTTTGGGGCAGGTGAGGCTCGCCGTTACTTTCGGCACCCAGGCCAGCTACCGCACCGAGCTGATCGATTTCGACATCGCGCACATCGGCCAGCCCTACAACGCCATCCTCGGCTACCCCGCCCTCGCCAAGTTCATGGCGGTGACCCACCACGCCTACAACCTCGTCAAGCTTCCTGGCTCGGGTGGCACCATCGTCATCCGTGGCATGGTCTCAGACGCCCTGTACGCTGCGCAAGCGGCCTACAAGGCTGCCGCGGTGGCGTCACCCGCTGACGAGGATGAGGAGCCCCTCCCGAGGCCCCCCGCGAAGAAGCAGCTGTTCTCTCAGGAGAAGGCCGCGACAAAGCAAGTGCCTCTTCAGGCAAACGGCTCGGGGGCTAGCGTCACCATCGGCGCCAACCTGCCTCCCAAATAGGAAAGCGCGCTCGTCGCCTTCCTCAGGGCAAACTCTGACATGTTTGCTTGGACACCGTCAGATATGTCCGGAGTACCGAGGGAGGTGATCGAGCATCACTTAGCCGTGTGTCCAAACGCACGCCCCGTGAAGCAAAAGGCGCGGCGCCAGGCGCCAGAGAAGCAAGATTTCATTGTCAAGGAAGTAGAGAAACTGAAGAAGGCCAGCATCATCAAGGAAGTGGTCCATCCCACTTGGCTCGCCAACAGTGCGGTCGTCCCCAAGCACACCGAAGGAAGCCGCCTCTGCATCGACTTCACCGACCTCAACAATGCCTGCCCCAAGGACCCCTACCCCCTCCCGAGGATTGACCAGATCATGGACTCCACCGCCGGCTGCGCGCTCCTCTATTTTATAGATGCCTTCTCTAGCTACCACTAGATCAAGATGGCGAAGGAGGACGTGGAGAAGACAGCATTTCTCACCCCTTACAGTGTGTTTTGCTACGTCTGCATGCCCTTCGGCCTGAAGAACGCCGGCGCCACTTTCTAGCGCCTCATGAGGATCGCCTTGGGGGCTCAAATGGGGAGGAATGCAGAGGCCTACGTCGACGACATCGTGGTCAAGACTCACGAGGTAGACACGCTCATTAGGGACCTCGAGGAGACCTTTTCCAACCTGCGCAAGGTGAACATCAAGCTGAACCCCGCCAAGTGCGGTCTTCGTGGTCCCTTCAGGCAAGCTCCTCGGGTTCCTGGTGTCCCATCGCGGCATCGAGGCAAACCCTGACAAGATCAAGGCCATAGAGCAGATGCAGCCTCCTCGTCGCCTCAAGGACATGCAACGCCTAGCGAGATGTATGGCCAGCCTTGGCCGTTTCATCACCAAGTTCGGCGAGCGGGCACTGTCATTTTTCAAGATCATGAAGAGGTCTGGTCCTTTCAAGTGGACCCCTAAAGCAGCAAAGGCCTTTGAGGACCTGAAGAAATACCTGGTGAGCCCACCCATCATGGTTGCCCCACGCCCTCGTGAGCCTCTGAAGCTGTATCTTGTAGCCACTCCTCAGACGGCAAGCGTGGTCTTGGTGGCTGAAAGGGAAGAGCCAGTCCTCGCCAAGCAGAGCCTTGCTGCGCCAAGCCCAGAACCCCCCGACAAGGAAGCAGCCTCGTCAAGCCTCCAGCGTCTTGCCGAGCCTCCACAAGTGTGGCCTCAAGAGAACCTCGACAAGGACTCCACCAAGCCTCGAGAGGAGCCAGCCGCTGCCACGCGAACAACTACCCTCGTCGAGCATCCCGTGTACTTCGTCAGCACAGTGCTGTGGGAAGCTCGCGAGCGCTACCCCATGCAGCAAAAGCTCCTCTTCTCGCTCCTCAGCGCCTCCAGGAAGCTGCGACACTACTTTCAGGGTCACCCCATCAAGGTGGTCACCTCGTACCCCCTGGAGAAAGTCCTGCGCAAGCCAAACGCAACAGATCGCGTCACAAGCTGGGGCATCGAGCTACAACCTTTCGAGCTGGAGTTTGACACCACAAGGGTCATCAAGTTCAGGGCGTTGGCTGATTTCATGGCCGAATGGACGGACACGCGTGAAGAAGAACCTCAAGAGGAGGAAGCTACAGCCTCAGGAGGGGCGGAGCCCAGCTACTGGACCATGCACTTCGACGGCGCCTTCGCGGCCCGGAGTGCAGGGGCTGGTGCTGTCCTCACCTCACCGACAGGCGACAAGCTCTACTACGCCGTCCAGCTGTGCTTCAAGGACAACGACAAGGTCTCCAACAACATCGCTGAATACGAAGGCCTCCTCGCCGGGCTCAGAGCTGCCATTGCCCTCGGCATCAGGCACATCCTCATCAAGGGCGACTCTCAGCTCCTCGTCAACTTCTCCAACAAGAGCTACACGCCTAAGGACACCTACATGGTGGCCTACCTTGAAGAGGTGCGCAAACTCGAGAAGCACTTCAGGGGCATGGAGCTCAAGCACATCCCGCGAGCAGAAAACCAAGAAGCAGATGAAATCGCCAGGCGAGCAGCAAGAAGAGAAGCCCAGAAGCCTGGAGTGTTCGAGGAGAGACTCGCCAGGGCCTCGGTCAAGCAACCAGCGGTCAACATGAGCATCAACGAGGAGCTCCCACCAGCCCCATCAAGTGGAGCACCAAACTGCGGGCTGCCCTCAGGCGATCGCTTGCTGATGACCCTGGTACGCCAAGACACTGGTTGGATCGACGAGATCAAGAACTACCTGCAAAATCGAGTCCTCCCCGAAGAAGACGCTGAAGCCGAAAGAGTTGCTCGCCAGGCCAAGTCTTACTGCCTCCACGACGGAGACCTGTACCGTAAGCGCCCCAATGGGGTTGCGTTGCGGTGCGTCCCTGCCGAGGAAGGCCGCCAGCTCATCAACAACATCCACAGCGGAGAGTGCGGCCACCATTCATCCTCATGCACCCTCGCAGGCAAGGTCTTCCGGAGTGGCTTCTACTGGCCTACAGTGCTTCAAGATGCAGCCGCAATCGTCCAATCCTGCGACGCCTGCCAATTCCACGCCAAGCAGATCCACCAGCCCGCGCAAGGACTCCAAACGATCCCGCTCTCCTGGCCGTTCGCGGTCTGGGGGCTGGACCTGCTGGGACCCTTCCCGCGAGCACTCGGGGGCTACCGCTACCTCTACGTCGCCATCGACAAATTCACCAAGTGGCCTGAGGTGGAACCCGTGCGCACCATTCCGGCGAAATCAACGGTGAAGTTCATCAGGGGCTTGGTCAGCCGCTTTGGCGTGCCCAACCGCATCATCACCGACAACGGCTCACAGTTCATCAGCGGCGCCTTCAAGTCCTACTGCGGCAGCCTCGGCGCCCAAATCTGCTACGCCTCGGTGGCGCACCCACGAAGCAACGGGCAGGCCGAGCGAGCCAACGCCGAGGTGCTCAAGGGCCTCAAGACGAGAAGCTTCAACCACCTCAAGGCCAGCGGCAAGCACTGGATCGATGAGCTCCCCTCGGTGCTCTAGTCCATCCGCACCACGCCAACAAAGCCAACTGGTGAGACGCCGTTCTCCCTCGTCTATGGTGCTGAAGCCGTCCTCCCCAGCGAGATCACTCATGGCTCTCCACGAGTCTTGGCCTTCAAAGAGGCTGAGCTGGATGAACTCCGCAACGACGACCTGCTGCTGCTTGAAGGGCTCCGCCGCAATGCGGCCCTGAGAGCGGCAAGGTACCAGCAAGACCTCCGTCGCTACCACAGCCGCCACATCCGCCCGTGCACTCTCGAAGCAGGAGACCTCGTCCTGAGGAGAATCCTCTCCAGGGCAGGCCTCCACAAGCTCTCGCCAATGTGGGAAGGACCCTACAGGGTCGTCCACATCGCCAGGCCTGGCTCCGCGCGGCTCGAGACGGAGGACGGCATCCCTGTCGCCAACCCCTGGAACATCCAGCACCTGCGCAAGTTCTACCCCTGATCGTCCTCGATGAGCAATTTTTTGCATCAAGGGAGAGCCTCGCGCCATCATCCTCCACGAGGAAAAACTTCGGGCTCCCCTCTCTACTATACGTTGCCGCGGGCCGTTCGAGAAGACTCCCAAGCCATTACGCCTCGGCAAGGTGACTTCTTCAAGCACCATGCCTTGGCGAGGTGGATCCCCATGCCCGCCATGGTGGACCGCAGGCTCTACAAGCCACCCCCGCATAGGGGCCCCCTCTCTGAGCTCTCTCTACATGCGTCGCCACGGGCTGCGAGAGTCTCAGCCACTGAATGTGGAACCCCATGCCTGACATGGCGGATCTTGTATTTCTGGCCACGTCAGTGTAATGAACCTCTGTTTCAGGTCACTTTGAGCCTTTGCGCTTTGCGCCAGCATATGTTGTTACTTTGGTAAGCATTTATGTTATTGCTGATTCATCCTTGCTCGTATGATCCCTCCTGTGTATCTCGCGAGCGGGGGCTGAACTTGGTGCCTATGCTTCGGGAGCATCCCAGCAGCGCCTCAAACCCAAGGGATCCGAGCTCTGAACTCACGGATCAGCTTTCATGCATGTCAACTCCCAAGGAGCTCTGAACTCATGAGCCGGCTCCCATGCACGTCAACTCACCAAGGACCTTGGTGCTTGTTCTCCTCGCGAGACACACATGAAGGAATCTACGAGCACGCATGAGTCATCTAGCTATGTATTGCTTGTGGGTACGCCTATCTGTCAAAACACAGGAAAACATGTCCAAAGCAAGCGCCTGGGAACCGACACCCTCTCCAAGGCGAAAACTATAACGCCCCGACCCCGGAATTATACAGAGAGGCTATGTATTCGGCACAACCATCTATGTATAAATCAAAGAGCGAGACTCGTGGAACAAACCGGCACATTGCATGACTCTACGACACAAGATATAAAGCAACTCATATAATGAGAAGAATACAAATATTACACAACAAAAGGATCACAGATCCAACAAGTCATCAAGCGGAAGCGGGTAGTGTTGTCTAACAACAAGAAGCAAATATATGGCCTAAGAGGCCTACAATAAACAACATCCCAGCCAGCTTGTTCCACGGTCCCAAGCTGCCACCTGGGAACCCCAGACTAGTACTCGACGTCAACGAAGAACCCACCTAGTTGCTCGGTGTCGTCCTCCTCTGAAATACAAAATCATAGAGGCAGCAAAGAGAGACTGAGTACGACGTACTCGCAAGTTTAGTAGGGCGATATAGGCCCAATGACTGACGGAGGCTCTAAAGCTGTATATGTATTTCTTTTGCATAAAGCTAAGTTTCATAAACAGAAATATAATTGACACATGGCATTCGTCTACTCAGAGTACTTTTCAAAAGGGGTAAGAGAGTAACATTTGTCATCATTGGTTCTCATCGAACCCTTTTGTAACCAACCACTCTCATCTCCACCAAGGCACCCCCTCGAATCACCCTCGAGGAAGTGAACCTTTACCACACGTTGATTAATGCAACCTTTAGCTGCCATATCAATTAGGTTAAGATTCTCTATGATCTTATCGTCTATTCCCAAGTTGTCCATAACCGTGGACACGGCTTTTCGAAAAGATTTAACCCTGCAGGGGTGTACTATGTGAAAGTTGCCAGGTTCCCGAGGGACCTCCCAGCTTCTTATCCATTGGTACCGTCCGGCTCACCTAGTTGGCCCTCTTCCGGGGAAGGCCGGCAAGCAGGCGCGGTTAAACCTTTACCTCGCGTGAGACTATCCAAGAGTCATCTGTGGCCACAGGGCAAGTTTACCCAGCCTCAGCCCCTGCCCCATCGCCACGTCCTAAACACCACCATCCTCATCATTTCTTTTTCCGCTCACACACGGGGCAAATGGAAATAGCAAACTAGAGGACCCTTGGATACGCCCGCACAAGTTATTTGGTCAGTAAGGCGCCCATACACCCACCAATGGCAGCACGCTCGTCTTGGTTCAAGAGGTAAAGAACTCGCACCTAGGGGCTAGAGTGAGGCAAAACACCATCCCCGATGGCAACTCACCCAAGCCGTCTTAGCATTTTAATTAAGCATCACATTTATCCACCATGCCCGAATCATTCCATCAACAACAACAATTATGGAATTTAACAACGGACATTGCTAGCATTTATCTAAGCATGGCTAAGCATAGCTAAGCATATTAAAAACAACACTTATATTCTTGTCTCCGGCCAACACATCAATACTAGGGTTCATAGGTGGGGATACATGTGATTGGCTCGGGGAATGACATGCATTTATAGGATTCTCTAATATAAACCAAAAGAGACATTTGAACCGCATGCAATATTATAGTGGATAAAATAAGTTTATGAAAACATAGGATGCTAGATGCCAAGAAGGTTAGGTTATCTCTTGCCTTGCTGCCTGGGCGTGAAGTAGTGCTCGTCGGGGTAAGTAGAGAGACCCTCGACTCCGGAATCTATCGATACCCAAAAGAAAAGCAAAGAACACATAAATCACACAACTCAAGATGCAATGCTCAATCACATGATGGCATGTCAAAATTTATGCAAGGATTCCATTATATAACTTAAGGGCACAAATAAATGGGGAGCCAAGTAATTAGGGAAATTATTTGGAAGCAACCCCACATTTAGCTTAGTGACCACGTTCTTCATAAATTATTGAATTATTAGAGAAGTGGCTCAGAATGCATGAACATGACATGAAAATGGTTAGGGTTTATCACTCCGATCATTTCGGTAAATTATTTGTAATTTTCGGAGTACCGAGGAATAACTAGCAATTTAATTACTTATTTGGATTTATATCTTTTAACCAAGTAAAGATTAATATCAAAGTCCAAATTGTTGTCATGAGGTGATAACAGCATAATTAGAAAGCATTTGAAAAACTGATCAACTTGGTATAACAATTACAAGATTTGAAAAGACGAAGCCACTTTACAAAGTTCACAAGTTTTTCAGCTGGCTCGGAATTCATCCGGATTGGTCCGGAATATTCCGGATGGTCCGGAATAATCCGGGCTCATTCCGAGCCAAATCCGAGGTGACCTCAAAATCCTTCTGTTAGAGTTTCGGAATTCGTCCGGAAATGTCCGGAAAAATCCGATCGACCCGGAATCGATCCGGAATAATCCGGGCGATTCCGGACGGCTCGATCCTGGGCAGAAAAACGACGGCGCGGCGGGTGTGCACGGCGCAAGCACGCACGAGAGGGAGAGGGGGAGCGGGAGAGGGCTAGCAAGCACGCATGCCTCACCTTGTGTACTAAGAAGGAGTCGGCGTTGGCGGGGAGAGGCCGGAGTGGCGAGAATCGGTCCGAGCGGCCGGCGGCCGAGGTCGACGAGGTCGAGGACACACACGTCGGGACTGGTCCTCCCGGCTCGGTTCCTCCGGTGGGGAGGGAGAGGAGGTCTAGGCGGAGGTGTTGGCGGCGGCCGTTCGTCCCGGGTAGCTCCAACGGCGGTGAATCGACGGCGATGGCGGCGGCACTACGGAGGGCTTCCTAGGGAGCTCGGGAGAGAAGGAGGGGAACGAGGAGAGCAGGGGAAGGGAGCAGGTGAGAAGCAGGTGTGGAGCGATGCGTCGCTCGCGTGCGTTCTTGACCTCCAGGGGGGCCACGGCGTCGAGAGGCAGGTAAGGCCACGGCGACAACGGCATGGGCGCGGGGCGGCATGGCGCCAGTGCGCCCTGTCGCCACTGTGCTTCGTTCGGAATTTTCCGGAAACGCCCGGAAAATTCTGGCTGGTTCGGAATGGATCCGGAAAAATCCGGGTCATTCCGGATGACTAAAAGTTGGCAGAAAAGGCCAGTTTATTTGGGCATTTAAACTAACCCAAAAATTACAGAAATTTCTAGGTATGCTCCAAACTAGAATAGGAAGCTCCCCATATTTTCCTTTGTATTTTTAGGGCAACTTAAATTGGGTTCAAATTTGGGAATGCTTTGAACCACAATTGGAGTTGAAACTGGAAACAATTTAGAAGACATGCCATGTGGTTTCTTGAGCAGCTGTTGAACTTAGGTGGACTTGTTGAACCATATGGTCACCTGTCAAGTTAAGGGTTGCACCATAATTTGCATTTCAGGAAGTAAAGGTTTTTGGGAAGTTTGGCTTCCCTCTTTTCATTGTTTCCCAAAAGGTCACTTGTTAACATCAGTAACTTAAAGGCATGCCATGATGCAATCAAGAATGCAAAAAGTGGAAAAATTATCCGTATTTTTCATTTTCCAAGTTAGGGCTGTTACAAAAACACCTCGTCAGGGAACCAACACCCTCTCCAAGGCGAAAATACCTCATCAGGGAACCAACACCCTCTCCAAGGCAAAACGCCTCGTGAAGCTAAGTCCAAACACTTGGTTGAAATTCCTTTCACTGATTTTTGTCCCTCGAGCCTCTTTTCTCTCTCCTGCGCCTCATGGGCTGCTTGCGCGTTGAAGGGGAGCCCCAAGCATCACGACTTGGGAGCTCTTACCTCTTAAGGCCTCACGCACCCCCCGGCCTTGTGGAGCCCTGACTCTCACATACTGAAGCGGCGGTGGTGTAGCGCTAAGAGAGTGTCCTATGACGTAGAGCGAAAAAGACATGAGGAGGGAGGACAAAAGCCTCTCGAGGGATATTCACCGAGCACGGTCAAACAAAGCTTAAAGCAAGTCTTTACAAAGCCATTACAAATAAAATGCTAACATAGTTCGTGCCCTTGCACGTCCAGATACAGGAGGGAGCTCAGGCCGTCGCGCCTCCTAAGGTGCCCGCTCTGTCCACGGCAGCCTCCGCCTCCTCCTCCAGGGCATCCTCCTCGTCGTCGCCTTCGTCTTCATCGACCACGACTTGGTCAAATTTCTTGGCATACGCCTCGGCGGCTTTACGCGCCTTGTCACTGATGTCGACCGGCGCCGTCACGGCCTCGAGGTCAAGCGAGGGCTGGAGCCGCGCGAGGTTGCTGAAGATGCGGCAGGTGGCGATGACGAGGAGATCGCGGCTCTCCTCCACGACGCGCTCGTCGAAGCCCTTCGCGGTCTCTTCAAGCCTTCTGAGGAATTGATCGAAGAAGAGCGTGTACGCGGCCTCGTCGTCGCTCCCCCCTACGGCAAAGTTGGGGACCTCGATCCTCAGGTCATCCCCAACGGCGCGCGCACGGCGTACCAGGTCGTGGAGCATGAGCTGGCGTTGGCGCGACATGGTCCGGCCGACCTGCGCGTTGTCCCGTGCCTGCTCCACGAGGTTCACAACCGGCCCCACCTGCTGGTGGAGCTTGCTCAGGTCCCTCTCCAAGGTGGCGACTTTCCCTTCCGCGTGAGTCTGGGCCTCCCTGGTGCTCTGAAGGCGGGAAGCCATCTGCTTCTCCTCCTTCTCGAGCTCCTGGATGCGGTCTTGGAGCTCCTTGCGCTTCGCCTTGAAGCGCTCCTCCTGCTTCTTGGCCTTCTCGTCGTAATCCTTGGCGAGGTCTAGGCGGATGAGCTTGACCTGGTCATCGGCTTCTTCCTGGATTTTCTTCTGCTTCGCCGCGAAGTCGGCGTTGGCTTTCTCGCGGCGCTCGGCGTAGGTGGCTTCGTCCCTGGCCACCCGGCCCTCGCGAGCCTTCAGCTGCTCCTCGCGGGTGGCCTGGTCCGCCTCAAGCTGCTGGACCTGCTCTTCGCGTCGGCGCAGCTCGTCCTCGCGGGGGAGAGCGCTCCCTCGCGTTGCATGAGCTCCGACTCGCGCTGCGTTTGCTGCTTCTCGCGGGCGTCCAGCCTCTCGCGGAGCTCCTTCAAGGTGCCCTCCATGGTTTTGGAGTGCGTGATGAAGTTCTGCTCCAGGGCCGCCACCTCCTGTCGCTTGGAGGTGGTTTCCGCCTCGAGCGCCACTCGTGCGGCGTCCAGCTGCTCCATGGTCTCCGCCGCTTCCCGCTTGACGCTGTCGCGGGTCTCTGCGGCGAAGCGCATGGCTTCTTGGCGTGCCGCCAGGGCCGCCGCGTCCTGCCGGCGGCAGCTCTCCATGCTATCACGGAGGAGGGCCCAGCCCTCGCCGAGTCTCGCCCGCTCCTCCATCCCGGCGTTGTCCTCCTCAGCGAGCTGCGCCTCCAGCTTGTCAAGCGCCCGCCGCTCTTAGCTGAGGACGGTGCTACGGCGCGCCGCGTGGCGTCGCGGCTCCCGCAGTGCCAAAGTCCCCGCATCGCTGCGGGGTGCAGAGATCTCGCTTCTTGGCGGGGCGCTCGAGGCACCGTGCCTTGGGCTCATGGCCGCCTCTGGTGTGGCCCGAGGGCTCGCGAGGGCGCCTTCCTCGCCTCCCGCGCCAGGGGCCCACTGGGGGCTCGCGTGAGCGCCTTCCTCGCCTCCCGCATCAGGGGCCCTCCGGGGGCTCGTGAGGGCGCCTTCCTCGCCTCCCGCCTCTGGAGCCCGCTGGGGGCTAGGTGTCCTCTCGCCCCCAGCCCCAGTATCTGTGGGCTCCGGAGGCGTCTTCTCCTGCCCTTTGGGGGCGCCTTCCGCCCCCTCCGTGGTGGCCGCGGCCGCGGGCATGTCTGCCCTCTGTGTGGGAGCCTCCTCCTCCTGAGGTGGCTCCATGACGATCTCCTCGATCGCCTCCTCCTCCGCATCCGGCCTCGCCGAGGCTCGGGCTGTCTCGGCCGCCGCCTCTTCCTCTGTTGCCCTCTGCAGTACGGGAGGAAGAGTGGTCCGGACGGGCGGCGGCACCACCTCAACGACGTCGTCGTCCTCCTCCTCGTGGCGCTCGCCCGTGGGAGGGGCAGCCGCGTGCTGCGGCTCGTCAGCCACCGGCGGCGCTGCGGTGGCATCAGCGGCCTCCCCAAGCTTGCGGAGCCGCCGTTTCTTCGGCGCCGCAGGGTTCCGGAAGACAGACAAGCAGAAGATCCGTCAAGAGGATTCTCAGAAGCAAAATGCTAAAAGAAAAAGAAGGATTGAGGCTTACTCATCGGCTATCCTCCACACCCTTTTCTTCGCCTTCGGAGGCTGGGGGCTGCTCACCCTGGCCTCCCCTTGAGGCCCTCCTGCCTCCTCCCGGGGGGCGCTCCCCCCTGCCATGGCGTTCTTGTCGTGGAGGGCCTTGGTGCGGGGCTCGCGGCGTCCTCCCTCTCTACGATGCGTCGAGAGCGGGCCACGCGGAAGGCGTCCTCGTCGCCGCTGGAGGAGATCTCCTAGAGGTCCTCGCCAGGCGGCACGCTCCTTAAGGAGCCCACGTCGCCTCCCGAGGGGTCGGCGCCTCTCGAGGCCACATCCTCGCTAGAGGGGTTGGCGCCTCTCGAGGCCTCGTCCTCGTCACAGTCTTCAACCTCGTCCGGCTCCGGCGATTCGCCCACTTGCTCCGGCTCCGCAGCCCACGGGTTGCTACGGGGCCCGCGGAGTCTTGCAGGCCTGATGCCCCATTCGTCGAATCTGGGCAAGAGTTGGCGGGCTTCGCGCACGCTCTCCTCCACATAGGCGAACAGCGGCAGGGCATCGTCGTTGGCTGGGGACGGAATGGACGCCGTGGCGAAGAGTACCCTCATGACCTGCGCCAGCTCGTCCGAAGTGAAGTCATCTGCGCACAGGCGCATCCTGTCTTCCGAGCCTGAGTACGTCCACATCGGCTCCGAGTGCCACTGGAGGGGAGCAATGCGGCGTTTGATGAAATCCCTCGCCACCATCTGGCCGGTGAGCCCGGCCTCGCGGAGCACCCAAATGCGCTCGTACACCGCCTCAAGCTTGGGGCCCTCGAAGTCGCCGCTCGCCCAACGCGCCCACTTCTTCGGGGGCGCCACGGGTACCTCCAGGAGGCGGTTCGACGACTTGGTGTTGACGAAAAACCACTTCTGGCGGAAATCCTCCACTTTCTTCGTCACCTTGGTGATTGCGTTCTCACCAAGCCACGCGATGGGGATGTAATCTTCGCTCCTGGCGGCGGCGATGCGGAAGGAGACGCATCCGAGCCGCTCGTTCGACGCGGTGCTCCGGAGGGCGTAGAAGCTGTGGAAGAGATCCACTGAGGGATGGATGCCGACGTATGCCTCGCAGAGATAGGCGAAGATGGCGAGGATGAGTATGGAGTTTGGGTGGAGATGAAGGAGTTGGATCCGGTACGCCTCAAGGATCCCCATGAGGAAGCTGGAGAAGGGAGGAACGAGGCCGGCGTAGAGGGTGTGGAGGAAGATGGGGTAGTACCCCGCGCCGACCTTGCGGCTGCCGGCCGCCTCCATGTTTGTGGCGCCGAGCTCGTGGGTGTTGGCGGCCGCCAGGTGGCGCACCTTCTCAAGCGTCGCCGCACAGACGCGGGTTTCCGGCAGCGCCCCCTGGGGTGCAGTACCCCGCGCCGCCGCCGCCGACGTGCCGGTCTGCATCGTGGCCTTGCCCTTCTGGTCGACGGTTGCTTTCTTGGGCGCCATGGTCGCAGAAGAAGGGGTTTGGAGGCGGAGCGCTCTGGAGAGATGGATGCTTTGGGGGAAGTGTGCGGAGGAGTTATGGGAGAAGTGACGAGCGCCGACCGCCCGCCCAGGCTTTATTGACCGGCCCCCGAGTCGTGGCGGGCCCCACCGGGTCGGCCGTTGAAGCCGAGGAGATCGTCACCTCAGGCGCAACCACTGCGCCCCACGTGTCACGGCCCCGGCAGGCATCGTTGGGCCCTCGACGCTCCGCCTCCATCCATGGGCTTCGGCGTGCCCATCGCGGGCCCGGGGGCTACTGTCGGCACAGTGGAAACCAGGGTACCACAGGCCGGCCTGCCAGGGCCCACAACATTCTTCAGAAGATTTCGCTAAGGACCAGGCTCTCCAAGCCTGGTGAGCCTCGCGAGGGACCTCTCCTCCTCGTCAAGGGTTTTTCCCTCGGCGAGGGACCTCTCTTCGAGAGGGCATCTTGGATGCCGCCTGCAAATTCTGCTAAGGACCAAGCGGAAGGCCTCGCCGAGGGTTTCCTCCCTCGGCGAGGGTTCTTTCCTCGCGAAGCTAGCTCTGCCTCCGCGGCAGAGCGCACATGGGCTCTGCACCCTCCGCAGAGTGACGACCGCGCCAGGTAGGGGTGACGGCAGCGCCACAGTTGCCGTTCTTATGTATAAAGGAGTCAACAAAGTTGCACCAAGCAAAGGAGCCCCAAGGATTGCCACTTTGGTGATAAGGGAATCGTCTGCAGCTACGCTCCAAGGGCGACGTCACCGTGGGACCCGTCCCACCTCCGCAGCGCCAGCCCACCGTCCTAGTTGGACGGTGGCTTTTGCAGCTTTGGTGACGCTGCCCCCTGCCGTGGACCGCGTCCATGGATTTTACCTTTGTGGTGGACTCTACCTTTATCGTGCACCGCACTTCCTCCTTCGTCGCCATGTGGTAGCCCTTCCCGCCAAGAAATTTGGGGGGAAGAGGCCCGAGATGCCTATAAAAGGAGGGGGAGCACGCTCGGGCAAAGGGTTGGACTCTGAGTGGTTCACGATCCTGGAGTTTAGACAAAAACCCTAGATCCGAGTTCTGTAGTAGCCATTGTAGCCACCTTGAGCTCGCCAAGCTCGCCCTGTACTGAAACCTCTCCAATCAAGTGCAATACACCAGAAGCAGGATGTAGGGGTTTTACCTCATCTAGAGGGCCCTGAACCTGGGTAATACCGTGCATTCATCTCTACAGTGTTGTCCCACAGCGAGTCCGACGAGCACCGTTGCCGAGACACGTTGAGGGTTGTTTGATTCCGTGTTCAGCCCCTTACTCGATCCATGTGAGACACACCCAGTTCCTGGGACAGCTCTCCGACATGCAAGGTGAAACAAAGAAGCATGTTGAGACTCTTATGAGTCAATATGGTGAAGCTCAAGAAATGCTTGAGATAAAGGGTAAGATTGAAAGAGAGGATGCTATGGAAATTTCATCCTTGAAAGACAATCTTGAAGAAGAGCATGAGCTTAGAATTTCTCTAGAGCAACAACTAGAATCTATAGAAGAATCAAATGATGTAATTGTTGCTAAACTCATTAAAGAACATGACCATGCAATTGCTAAATACAAAGCATGTAAGAAGGAAAAGGTCGAGCTTGGTGTTGGTCATTCTAGACTAACCGAGGAGCTAGCGAAGCTCTCCAAGGCCTACAAAGCATTGGAGGGTGAACACTCTACCCTCACCAAGTCGTATGAACAACTTCAAACTCAACCGCCTAAAAATGATGAGCCTAGTTCCTCCACTCCAATTACTTGTGATCATGCGCATATCATTGAGGAAAATGCTAGGTTGAAGATCAATCTTGCTAAGGCCATCTCCCTAGGTAAGAAACCGTTTGTAACTTTACAAAAAGGGAGAGTTGGTCTTGGGTTCGTTGAGGAAGAAAAGGAGAAAGAGAGCTTCATGAAGGATGCTAGAGCTCCTCAAGTTAAGAAGGCCAATGCTACTAGTGCTCTTCAAGCAAAGAAGACCCCTCAAGCAAAGAAGAAGGTCAACATTACTAGTGGTGGTGCCACAAGGGGCAAAACCATTAGTGATGACTTTGCAGGAAATACTAACCCTCACAACATTATATTTATTGATTATTATGGGAATGTCTATGCTAAGTTTGTTGGTCCTAGAAATGTACCCATTGCTCGTTCGATTTGGGTTCCTAAGACCCTTGTTGCTAACAAAAGAGGACCCATTGAAAAATGGGGACCTAAATCCAAGCAATGATTTCTTGTAGGACTATGCTTCCGGTGGGTCAAAATGGGTGCTTGATAGTGGATGCACAAAACATATGACCGGAAGCAAGGAGTTGATGATGGAGTTGAGACCAAATCTAAATGAAGCTACCATCACTTATGGAGATCGATCAAAATCCGAGATATTAGGCTTTGGCAAGGTGGTAGTCGCTAAGAATATCACCCTAGCGAATGTCATGCTTGTCAAAGACCTTGGTTTTAATTTACTTTCATTCGTGCACTTAATAAGATGGGTTTCGCCGTCTTCCTTGATATTGATGTTGTGGTACTCTTGTGGAGCAAGACTCTAAAGGTCGCTTTCAGTTGGGTATGTCGAGGATGATTTGTTCGTGGTTGACTTTTTGAGGGAAACCACTTCAAATTCGATGTGCCTATTCGGAAAGGCCGACAAGGGTTGGTTGTGGCATCGCCACCTAGCCCATGTCAACATGAGAAATTTGCAAAGTCTTCACAAGGGTGGCCACATTCTTGGACTAAAAGAAGATGTCTCTTTTGCCAAAGATCGTGTTTGTAGGGCTTGTGTTGAAGGAAAGATGCATGATTCTCCCCACCCTTCCAAGACTATTATTTCATCCAAGAGGATCTTGGAGCTCCTCCATGTGGATCTTTTTGGTGCCATTCCCGAAGCTATTCTTGGTGGGAAGAAGTATTGCTTGGTGATTGTTGATGACTATTCAAGATTCACTTGGGTTTATTTCTTCAAGTCGAAGAGTGAGACCCAACAAACCTTCATCGACTTCTCCATTGAAATGCAACATCAACACAATGTTCCCATATTGGCAATTAGAAGTGATAATGGCTCCGAGTTCAATAACTACACTCTCAATGAGTTTCTTAGTGAAGAGGGCATTCATCATCAATATTCCGCAACCTATACCCCACAACAAAATGGTGTAGCCGAGAGGAAGAACCGGACTCTTATGCATATAGCAAGGTCCATGTTAGCGGAGTTTAAGACTCCAGTTGACTTTTTGGGCGGAGGCTATTTCCACGGCTTGTCACTCCTCCAACCAGCTCTACTTCCGCAAAGGGTTGAACAAGACCCCTTATGAGATCCTCACCGGCAACAAACCTAACATCTCCTACTTTCGTGTCTTCGGTTGTAAGTGTTTCTATTTGATCAAAGGTTGTCGCTTAACTAAATTCGAATCTAAATCTCTAGAGGGTATATTTGTTGCTTACAGTGCCGAATCCCACACTTATAGAATCTATGATAAAGCCTCACGGCGTATCATAGAATCTTGTAGTGTGGTGTTCGAGGAAAATAACGGCTCCCAAGTGGAGCAATTTCATGTTTTCGATGTATATGATGAAATTCCTCAAGAAGCCATAAGAAGAATGGGTGTGGGATTTTTCCGCCCCATTGAGGAACCCCTTGTGGTGGATCGAGAAGGACAATGCTCTACTCAAGTGGAGCCTTCATCTTCATCTGAATTGCAAGCAACTGCTACTAGAGTCATTAATGCACCCTGATCAAAGACAAGCTCAAGACCCTCAACAATCTCTTCTGCCTCCTGTCGCCAGGCCGGAGACTCCGGCCATCTTGACCGGAGAATCCGGTGGGCCGGAGATTCCGGTGCCCCAGGCCGGAGACTCCGGTCTACATCCTGCAGAAGAAAGTTTAGCACAAGACCTTGGTCCTTCCACCTCGTCCAATAACAATGATATGTTTTCTGGGGATCAAGGACCGCTTACCGGTCAAGGCGGGGACTCAAATGATCAAGATGATCAAGTGATACCTCCAAGATGCAATGAGGATATCGAAGCCCGTCGTCGAGCTAGAGTGGAAAGAACCATGGCACGTCGTGAACATTTCCTTGAGAAGGTGATTGGTGATGTGAGAGGCAAAGTGTCCACCCGGAGGCAATTGGCGAACTTTAGTGATCATCAAGCTCATATTGCCATGTTTGAACCAAAGAAAGTGGCCGACGCTCTTGAAGATCCGGATTGGTTGCTAGCCATGCATGAAGAGCTCAACAATTTCGAGCGCAATAAAGTTTGGAAGCTAGTTGAGAAGCCAAAGGAGTGCCGCAATGTTATTGGCACAAAGTGGATTTTCAAGAACAAGCAAGATGAACATGGCATGGTTGTGAGGAACAAGGCTAGATTAGTGGCTCAAGGGTACTCTCAAGTTGAAGGCTTTGATTTTGGAGAGACATACGCTCCCGTGGCTCGCCTTGAGTCCATCCGTATCCTTCTTGCTTATGCATCCCGTTATAACTTTAAATTGCAACAAATGGATGTTAAAAGTGCCTTTCTCAATGGTCCTTTAAAGGAGTTGGTGTTTGTTAAGCAACCCCCGGGGTTCGAGGACCCCAACTTCCCTAACCATGTCCACAAGCTTGATAAGGCGCTCTATGGACTTAAGCAAGCAACACTTGCGTGGTATGAGCACCTTAGAGAGTTCTTGTTAGACCGTGGATTTGAAGTTGGGCAAATTGATCCCACTCTTTTTACTAAGAGGGTTAAAGGGGAGCTTTTCGTATGCCAACTATATGTTGATGATATTATATTTGGCTCGTCTAACAAAGCTTTTAATGATGAATTTTGAAAGCTTATGACCGATAGGTTTGAGATGTCTATGATGGGTGAGTTGAAGTTCTTCCTTGGATTTGAGATCAAGCAATTGAGAGGAGGGACTTTCATTAGCCAAGCAAAATATATTCAAGACATGCTCAAGAGGTTTAATATGGCCGATGCTAAGGAGAAGAAGACACCTATGGATACCAAATGCCATCTACAACTTAACCCAAAGGGTATAGATGTGGATCAAAAGCTTTATCGCTCCATGATAGGTTCGTTGCTTTACCTTTGTGCATCTAGACCCGATATTGTGTTGAGTGTAGGTGTGTGTGCAAGGTATCAAGCGGCTCCTAAGGAAAGCCACATGTTGGCGGTCAAAAGAATCCTACGATATTTGGTTCATACCCCAAGGTTTGGTTTGTGGTACCCAAGGGATTCCTCTTTCACTCTTCGTGGGTTCACGGATTCGGATTGGGCCGGTGATCAAGATGATAGGAAATCAACTTCCGGGGCTTGCCAATTCCTTGGTAGGTCCTTGGTGAGTTGGTCTTCTAAGAAGCAAAATTGTATTTCTCTCTCCACCGCCGAAGCCGAGTATGTGGCCGCCGCTAGTGCATGCACTGAATTGTTATGGATGAGGCAAACTTTAAAGGAATACGGTGTCAATTGTGACAAAGTGCCTCTTTTGTGTGACAATGAGAGTGCTATCAAGATCGCCTACAACCCGGTGCAACACTCAAGGACCAAGCATATTGAGATTCGTCATCATTTCATTCGAGATCATGTTGCCCGTGGAGACATTGAGCTAGCATATGTGCCAACCAAAGACCAACTTGCCGATATTTTCACGAAGCCACTTGATGAAGCAAGATTCACTTATTTGAGGAATGAGCAAAATATTGTGGATTCGAGGAGCTTGGCTTGACCATCTTGCATACACACCTATAACTTCAACCTCTATCTTGGTTTAGGTGTGGGCATGAATTTAGGGGGAGTCACTACTAGGGAAAAGCTTACCCGTGGCGCACCAAAAAAGCTTACCCGTGGCGCAGGGGGCTGCGCCACGGATTGCCACGCCACGGGTAACACAATAGCCGTGGCGCAGGGGTCCTGGTGCGCCACGGGTATGTGCACATAGCCGTGGCGCACCAAAACTAGGTGCGCCACGGGTAATCGTGGCCTTTTTAGTGCGCCACGGCTATGTGCACATACCCGTGGCGCACCTAGTTTTGGTGCGCCACGGCTATGAATTTCTGAATTTAAAAAAAAAGAGCCACCGGCCACCCACGTCGGCGTGTCCGGCAGCTCCCGTCCTGCGCCGCGACATGGAGGTCGTCGTGGAGGTGCTCATCACGTTGTGGAGGTGCTCGCCGGCGTGGAGGTGCTCGCCGGCCGTTGCTCCTCGTCGTCATGGAGGTGCTCGCCGGCCGCCGGTCCTCGTCGGCGTGGAGGTGCTCGCCGGCCGTCGCTCCTCGTCGTTGTGGAGGTGCTCGCCGGCCGCCGGTCCTCGTCGGCGTGGAGGTGCTCGCCGGCCGCCGGTCCTCGTCGGCGTGGAGGTGCTCGCCGGCCGCCGGTCCTCATTGGCGTGGAGGTGGACGCCATGGTGGAGGTGCTCACCGGCCGTCGTGGAGAAGGCCAGCAGTATGGTGCCATGGTGGAGGTGCTCACCGGTCGGCGGTGGAGAGAGGAGGATGGAGGAGAAGGGAGAGAGGAGAAGGGAGAGGAGGATGAGATAGAGAGGAGGAGGAGGAGTAAGAGAGGAGGAGGAGGAGTATAGGAGGAAGAGAGGAGGAGTTGTGCCAATCCAGTCCTCTATCCTCTCAACCAATCAGAAACAAGAATAAAGGAGCACACGGATTGTGTGCTAGTTTAAGTCGCAGTGAGCCGTCGGATCGCTAGGAGCCGTCGGATCGTGGTGTTGCCCCCCCATGTTACTCGTGGCGCATCTCATAGTGGTGCGCCACGAGTATTACAACTACCCATGGCGCACCATCTCGTCCATGCGCCACGGGTAAGTTTTATTTATTTTTCCTGCCAGAAAACTTAAACTTCAAAAAAATAGGTCTTTCCTTTCGAATTTGGGGATTCTGTAGGCAAAAAACGGCTCAAAAGGCCGTAGGCCATTTGGATTGGATGTGTTTTTTTCTCTAGTTTTTTTTAAGGTATTACATGTCGAAATCCGAGTTCGTATGCAAAAGTTATCGCCGTTTTACTCTTCCATAATGATTTTTTGCAAAATACATCAAAATTCATGTTTCAAATTTTTCCTAACACCTAGTTTACGTAATATAACCACATCTCAAAGGATTTTATTTTTTGAATTTTTTAACATTTTCTTTTAGCTTCTCCAAAACTGAAAAGGCGATCACTGGGGGAGGGGGGGGCATGGGAGCACAAACAGAACTACCGGCGCACACTATTCGGCCACGGTAGGTACCATGGCGCACCACTATTTTGGTGCGCCTCGGCTATGTGGGGTCAAAATTTGGCCCCGAGACCATTATTTTGGTGGCGCATTGGAGTAAGGTGCGCCACGGCTATACTCTTACCCGTGGCGCACCGAAATAGTGGTGCGCCACGGCTAAGGAGGGTGCCCCTCCGTCAGCCCAGCCTGCACTTAGCCGTGGCGTACCACTATTTTGGTGCGCCACGGGTAATGTCCTACACGTGGCGCATCTCTTTCTGGTGCGCCGCGGCTACATACTCGTGGCACACCAAAATAGTGGTGCGCCACGGCTAAGTAATCCACCTATAAGCCTTTCCTAGTAGTGAGTGTTGTCCTAATAAATTGGGCTCTCCCTCCCCCCAATATGCCTATAGCAAAAATTTATTTATCTCTATTTTCATTTCATGAATTGTGAGCTTAAATGACGAGTATTGGTTTTGGACCCAAGATATATCTTCGCGGTGCCATGCCATAAACTCATACATGGTGGCCTAGGCCACCAACCTCTTCCTTGTGAAGAGTTGGGTCTTTTGTGGTTTTATTGGATTTTATTTGCAAATCTCTTGTTCTTATGGGAAACTCACTCAATCTTGGCTTTTATTGTTTTTGGCTTTTGCAAGTTGAGTGTGAAGTACCATCCCAGTTTGTGCAGTCTATTCCAAGCCTCTCCTTGCCCCAAAACTTGCTCCTCTTGCCACATACATGTCCAACATAAAAAACTGGCTTTTCTGAGCTGTGGGGGCCGGAGACTCCGGTGTCTAACACCGGAGACTCCGGTCTGACCTAGTTTCCGCCCTAAGCCACGGAGACTCCGGCACCCCGGAGACTCCGGTGTGCTTAGGCCGGAGACTCCGGTCTCAGCGTTTCCAGGGGATCCAAAAAGGGGATCGGGGTGGGGGTTGTTTCACAACTCCTCACCACCCCCGACTCTCTCCTCTCCCCCTGCTGCCGCCCCTGCCTGGAGAAGCTCCTCCGGCCGCTCCCCGCCGCCGGAATCCGCCGTCCAGCCGTCCTCCCTTCCTCTCCAATGTTGGGGAACGTCCTCCCCACCATTGGTGACCTCCACCATGTCGAGCAGCGGTACTCCCCTCTCTCCCTCTCTAGGTTTCTTCCTAGATCTTGGATAGAGTGTGTAATGTTGCTCCCTATGGTGTAGAATCTCTTGCTGGTTTGTTTTCATCTCAATGTATCAACTCTAGAACCTTTAGCACCAAATGTTGACCTAACCCTAGATTCTCTGCCTCAGGGCCGGAGACTCCGGTCTGTTCTAGACCGGAGACTCCGATGTGGCCGGAATCTCCGGCCCCTGAGACCGGAATCTCTGGTGTAGATCACATTTTTGTGCTTTTGATTCTCCAATTGATGCATCATTTGTTTCCCTGGACATGTATGCTCATCCCCCTGCTACCCCCTCTCTGTTTACTCACAGGATCCTCGCAGCGACTCAAGAAAATCAGTCACAACCCCAATAAGGTGTCTCGGAAAGATAAGAGGGGTTCTCGGGCTTATTTGGATCGGACCGAGGATGGTCGCTTGGTTCAGCGTGACAGAGGAGCAGCTGCTAGAGAGGCTGCGCAGAAAAGAGCTGAAGAAGAATTCCTTGCACAAGAGAGGGCCAAGAAAGCAAAATTTGACAATTTGACCACCATTAGTGGGTTAAGCAAATCTGAGTTTCGTGCTATGAGGTCACAACCCTTCTTTGATATGCCGCAAAACTCCTCCAATCCTCATTTTTGGAGAAGGGAGCAAGAGGTTGTGATGAATGAAGTCTATGCCAAGCTCTCGGGTCCTAATATCGTTTGTGTGCAAAAGGTGCTTAATCTTTCCGCTCTTAGCATCAAACCATATTTCCAAGAGGCTGTTTGGATTGTTCGCAAGCTTGGGTTGGAGCACCTCATGACTCTTCAACAAAACTATGACATCAAGTTGGTGCATCAATTCTTTGCGACGGTCCAGTTTGGGGAAGATGAAGATGTCAAGTTGACTTGGATGACCGGGCCTATGAAGTGTGAGTCCTCGATGACAAGATTTGGTGAATTGCTTGGTTATGTTTTCCGCAAGGGTGAAGCCTCTCAAGGAAGGATTATGCACACGGAAGGAGTTCATTATGATAAAGGCAAGATGACAACGCTCTACCTCAACAAGTCCGCCGTTGGTTCCAACAAGGATCTCCTTCCCACTTTCAATATCCTCCTTCGCATGTTTAGATGCAATATTGCACCCCAAGCCGGGAATGTGGATGCCATTCGTGGAGGGCTTGTCAACCTCCTCATTCATTCCTATGCGGTGCTTCAAGCCGGAGTCAATTGCCAAGGATATGAGATAGATGTGATGGATTTCATCAAGTGTGAGTTGCATTGGGCGGTCCATGAGATGAAGAATCCTATATATGCACCTTATGTTATGAAGCTAATTCTTGATCAAGTGCCACACCTCAGTTGTGAGCACTTCGCCGTTCACAAGGCTGGCTCCCTTCAAATTCTCAAGCATGACAAGCCATCTTCTTCTAGTGCTCCCTCTCGTGTCCCGTTTGCATCAAGTGAAGAAGAGGAAGAAGATGTTGCTCCCGTTCGAAGGAGAAGTAAGAATGCCGACCCCCCTTCTTGGCTTAGCAAGGGCAAGGATGATGTGGCAAAGAAAGTAAAGAAGCTCTCGTGGTTTGAAAGAGTGATGCTTCACATGAATGTGGCCTCCACAAGGAAAATTACCAAGCCCACAAGGAAATGAAGTTGATCATATCTAATCAAAGAAAGTTGTACAAGGAGTTGGAGAACAAGAGGGACAAGACTCCTCCCCCTCCTCCTCCTAGAATTGGCAAAGACACGGATAGTGAGTCTCCCAAATCCACCGAAAGTGAGAAGACAATTAGCTATGATGCTTGGCATGCAAATCAATTCCCATGGGCTGATTTTGACTTTGCGGAGGTGTCCTCCAATATGCCTTCTTCCTTGCTCAATCCCGTCAATACCGGCAAGGCTCTAATGGTTCAAAGTGAGATTGAAGAGGATGATGATGCTAGTGGCTCGCAATATGATGAGGATGATGATGATGATGCCACCGACGAGGACTCCGAGTGATCTTCATGGGATCGTTAGCATCGCCTTTCTTCCTTTTTGGTGTCTCGATGCCAAAGGGGGAGAAATGGTTCTAGTAGGATGTTCGTGGGATTTGCATGGGTCGGGCACAAGCATTTGCTTTTATCATTCCTTAAGAGCTTGTGTCCCTTTTATTTCGTGTGTTGAACTTTGTGTTAAGTGTTGAACTCTATTTGCTATTTGCTACTTTTATGTGAGATGTGGATCTTGTTGTCGTTAAGGAGACATGGTATCGGTTATTATCTATGGTTGAATTATTTGTGAGGTGAAATATGCATTGGAATCATCTTTTATTCTCACTCACAAGGTATGATGGTTAACACAATTTTCAACCCCTCTATATCATGTCTCTTAGGTTTGCAAATGAATTTATCTTATATATATCATGTCTTGCTTATTTGTGGCATTCTCCTCCTATATGTGGGTTTCCTCTCATTTGTGTATCTTGTCTAATATGCACACATTTAGGGGGAGATGCTATTTGTCACATGATATGTTCTATTTATTTTGCAAATCCTAGTGTTGTCATCTAACACCAAAAAGGGGGAGATTGAAAGAACATTTCCTAAACCCTATTAGTTTTGTGTGTTAGTTAACAACACTAATGATTATCTAATATGATGCTAAGTGGTGCAGGTTAATTGACATATTTTTACCTCTAGCATCATGCACCAAAAAGTGAAGAAATGGCAAAGTTTCCTTGCTGCAGGAAAATTCCTGGCCGGAGTTTCCGGCCTGTCAGGCCGGAGTCTCCGGCCCCTGGATTTTCCTGCCCTTTACCAGGTTGTGTGGTGCGGTACTGGATACCCCTCCGGAGTACCACCGGAGGGTGCCCGGAGTCTCCGGGTGGCCGGAGTATCCGGCCCTTGAAGACCGGAGTCCTCGTCAAGTTTCCGCCCGGGTGCGGAGTCTCCGCCAGCACCGGAGTCTCCGGTCCCCCAGACCGGAGTCTCCGGCCCTCCCCGAAGTGTCCGAAGTGTGGTGCGTCTCTGGAGCCAGTCCGGAGGATCCCCGGAAGGAGACCGGAGTCTCCGGTCTAAGTGACTCCCAACGGCTAGAAATTTCAGAGGAGTATAAATACCCCTCCACCTACCTCAGGACAGCCAGCTCGCCCAGCATTTATGAACCCTAATATTTGAGAGCTCAAATCACAAGATCTCCCAATTCCTCCATCCAAACACGTTGATCTTTGGAGGATTGAAGGAGAAGACCCGGATCTACATCTTTACCAAGCCGTTCTTCATTTCCCCCTCATTCACTTGAGGATTCTTGTTTCTAGGGTTAGCATTGTGTTACCCTAGATTTCTTGTACTTACTACTTGTTGTATTCGTGGCAGTGTTGTTGATTTGGGAGCCCCCAATTCAGTTGTGGGTGTGTGCCCCAAGAACCTTGTAAGGGCTCCAGATTCCACCTTGAAGGATTCCGATAGTGGAAGGTGAACCAAACCCTCGGGGAGTTATCGGAATTCCACTCAATTTGAAAATAACCACTCTGAATTCCACCGTTCTCTGACTAAGCCATGTGTGCACCTCAAACCCTGACCGAGTCGTTCCTAAATAAGAAGAGGTTGTCAAATCTCATCATCTACTGGTGTTGCCCAATCAGGAATCAGTTGGGCTCCTTGTATGGAGTTCATGCCAGATCAATTTCCTCTTCGTGATCGTGACCCAATGGAACTCCCAATCTACCTCGTGTTCTGGAGCTTGGCCATGTAGCCCTTATCTGAGAATCTAGTTATCCTACCTGTCGGCTAACTTTAGCAAACTCCCTCGGTGTGCCAAGTCTGAGTTACCCTCACGCCTAACCAACTCCGAATCTCAAGCAAAAGGGATGCTTGGAGTCTATCAAGAGCATGTCCTAAAGCCTGCTGGGAAACCGACAAGTCCGGTGTTTGTGGTTTCCGCACCTTACCGGAAGGTCTTTTGACTAAATCTCCTAACTCTATCCAAATTAATCGCTATCAATGAGAATCATGTGTAAGGTTCCAGAAGTTTTTCCCCAAGGTCTTTCCCTGCCTTCAAGTACGACCTTCGCTTGAGGATTGAATGAAGGCTATTTCCGAAGCCGGAGTGCGATATCTAGAATCTCAAGGAGAACCTTGCGACGGAGTTGCAAATATCTATCGGTCAATCCTCCTACTCCATCTATCTCGTGGCAATATCTCGTTATGAGGTTTTACCTCTCTAATCTAATGGTGGATCAAATGCTATATCTTTCCCACCTCGGTGGAACCCAAAGTTTTTCCCCATCACTAAACAAGGAAGATCATCGTGAGATCGATAAGACCGTGCAAGAAACGTGTTGCCATGCTTCCCTCATTCCGTTTCCTACTCTAGAATCTCGGGATGAGATTCCTGTAAGGGGGGTAGAATTGTAACAGCCCCAGATTGGAACCCTAAAATATGGGCCAAATTTTCGCTTTTTGTTTTGCATTGCATCATGGCATCCATCTAAAATTTCTTAAGTTGAATAAGCAACAATTATAAAACAACAAAAAGGGGAGCAAAACCTTTCCCAAATTTCCAACCCAAACACAATACTCTTTTTGGTAAAACCAATTATTATTGAGTCTCCAATTGTTAAGGAAACTCAAGGATATATTTTTCTTTCTAAATAGTTGCCAAAGGCTAATTTTATTAACAAGCAACTAAATAAAATTTGAGAAATCAATTTGGTTCTTTTTAATTTCTATTGTTGGAACCAAGTTAAGTTTTCCAAAAATTCAAACTAAAATATGGGGTGCTTCATTGTTATAATATGAGCCTCCATAAATATTTTCATAATTTATGGAAATGCTTAAACTGCTCCAAGTAAGTGCTTTTTTGCAAATTATCAAACATGATAAAATTGTCACAATCTAAATAAATATGAAGCTAAACATTTTATTTTGGGACAATAAATTTTGTGGTGTTTCCTCAGGACTTAGGGAGCCCACATGAATTTTCCCAGATTTTTCTAAATTGCTTAAATAGCTCTATTAAATAGCTAAATCCTGCTGTTTTAAAAATCAGAAAAAGGAAACTTGGAAAAGTTCAAAACCCTGCCGGTGGGACCCTCCTGTCAGCCCTCCCTCTCTCCTCTCTCATAGAGGCGACCAAGGGCGCTGGCGCCATGCCTCCCCGAGCCATGCCGCCGCACCACCTGCTCCCGCGTGGTCAAGAGGCCCCCTCTACGCTCTACCTCTACTCTCTGCCTCCCATGCTCTCTCTCGTTCCCCACGTGCGACCCCAAACCCTAAGTCAAGCTCGAGGTTCACAAAGGGCCACCGCCGCCTCCCTTCAAATCGCCGGCGACCGCGGCCGCCCAGGAGCAATTGCACCACGCCGTCGTCTCCGCGTCATCGACCTCTACCTCCCCCTCGAGCTGTGCGTGCTAGGGAGCCGCCGGTCGCGCGAATCGCTCCCGCTCCTCCGACTTTGTTCGCCGCCATTTCCTCGCGCCTCGCCGTCGGCACCGGCCACCCCGAGGCAAACCGTCGCCGCCATCAGCTCCGCCTCGCCGAGCCACGCCTCCCCGCCGAAGGAATCGGGCTCGGGAGCCCGAAATCGAGCCCTTGCCATCGTCTTCCTCCTCCCGGTCCGTCGGCCGGCCGGCACGATTGCCGCCGCATCAGGCCTCCCCTGCCTCCGATTTGCAGCCCTACGCATCCGTGGTGAGCCCGCCGTCCTTTTGGACATCTTCCCCTTCCTCTTCCCCCTCTGCATCGTCGCGTTCATGCGGATGCCGCCGGCCGTCTGGCGCGGCCTTGCGCTGGCGGCACGCACGCGTCGCCGACGCCTCCCCTCCGTCCGCCAGCACGCTCTAGTGAACCGCCCGTAACACCGCGCGTCGAAAATCGTTCGTCCCCGCTTCCGCGCCTGCTTGCTCTCACCCCTGACGAGCGCGCGCGCCGTCGGCCGCGCGCGTGGTCACCGCGCCGGTCGTGGCCTTGACCGGGCGCGTGCGTGCTCAGCACGCCCGGCCGTGACCCCGGCCTGGGCCGGCCATGAGGCCGGTTCCCTCGGGCTGGACCCCGGCCTGCGCCCCGGGTTGGGCCGGCTCTAAGGCCGGCGGCCTCTGCCACTGCCCCGGCCTGCAGCCCGGCCTGGGCCGACTTGTGGGCCGGCCCAACAGTAAAAGCTGTGTTTTGGAAAATAAATTTTGAAATTTAAATAATTAATAACTTTTCGAATATTGATCCAAATGAGACAAATAAAATACCGATGTGATCAGAAGAACAAACTTTACCTTTTGGAATCATTGTAATCTTCGTTTGGATTTACTTTCTTTTGTATATTTAAGAATTCCTAAAATGGGTTATTTAATACCCAAATTGGGAAATTCATAACTTATTAAATAATTGTCCAAAAATTATGAATTAAATATCAAAGTGATCAACATGTCACATGCTATCAAACCATGCACTCATCACATCATGATCACAAACTTTTATTTGATGTTATTCATAATTTGATTAAATGAATTAAATTCAATTATTTAATTAATTTGCTATTTATTCATCGGTGCTCCGAAAATTACAAATAAATTACCGAAATGATCGGAAGAACGAAACCTACCCATTCGTGTCATGTTCATGCATAATTGAGCCACTTCTCTAATAATTTGATGATTTATAAAGAATTATGGTCACTAAGATAAATATGGGGTTGGTTCCAAATAATTGCACTAATTATTTGGCTCCCCATTTAATGTTGCTGTTTAAATTATAATGATATCTTTGCATCAATTGGACATGTCATCATGTTTGCGCATTGCACCTTGTGATCGTGTGATTTATGTGTGCTTTGTATTTCTTGGGTATCGATAGATTCCGGAGTCGAGGGTCTCTCCACTTACCCCGACGAGCAGTACTACGCGCCCGGGCAGCAAGGCAAGAGATAACCTAACCTTCTTGGCATCTAGCATCCTATGATTTTATCAAATTATTTTATCCACCATAATATTGCATGCGGTTCAAGTGTCTCTTTTGATAAATATTAGAATATCCTATGATTGCATGTTTTCCCCGAGCCAATCACATGTATCCCTACCTATGAACCCTAGTGTTTATGTGTTGGCCGGATACAAATATAATTATTGGTTATATGCTTAGCCATGCTTAGAAATGCTTAGTTGAGATACTAGTTATGTCCGTTATTGAATTCCATACTTGTTGATGTTGATGGAATGATTCGGGCATGGTGGATAAATGTGATGCTTAATTAAATTGCTAAAGGCTTGGATGAGTTGCCCTCGGGGAGGGTGGTTTGCCTCATTCCGGCCGCCTAGGCTGAGAGTGCTTTTAGCTAGAACCAAGAACCGAGCGTGCTGCCATTGGTGGGTGTATGGGCGCCTTACTGACCGAATAACTTGTGCGGGCGTATCCAAGGGTCCTCTAGTTCGGTTTTCCATTTGCGTGTGAGTGGAAAAGATGATGTTGATGAGGATTTGTGTTTAGGACGTGGCGATGGGGCAGGGGCTGAGGCTGGGTAAACTTGCCCTGTGGCCACAGATGACTCTTGGATAGTCTCACGCGAGGTAAAGGTTTAACCGCGCCTGCTTGCCGGCCTTCCCCAGAAGAGGGCCAACTAGGTGAGCCGGACGGTACCAATGGGTAAAATAGTACACCCCTGCAGGGTAAATCTTTTCGAAAAGCCGTGTCCACGGTTATGGACAAACTCTTGGGAAAAGCGGATTAGCTCATAGATAACTTTAACCTAATTGATATGGCAGCTAAAGGTTGCATTAATCAACTTGTGATAAAGGTTCATTTCCTCGAGGGTGATTCGAGGGAGTGCCTTTGGTGGAGATGAGTGGTTTGGCTACAAGTAGGTTCGCCGAGAACCGAAGATGAAAGTTTACTCTCTTATCCCTTTTCGGAAAACATTCTGAGTAGACGGTGCCAAGTGTCATTTATATCTTGTTTATGAAAATTAGCTTTCTGCAAAAATAGCTACACATACCGCTTTAGAGCCTCCGTCAGCATTGGGCCTATATCGCCCTACTAAACTTGCGAGTACGTCGTACTCAGTCTCTCTTTGCTGCTTCTATATTTGTATTTCAGAGGAGGACGACACCGAGCGGTTAGGTGGGTTCTTCGTGGACGTCGACTATTAGTCTGGGGTTCCCAGGTGGCAGCTTGGGACCATGGAACAAGCTGGCTGGGATGATGTTTATTGTAGGCCTCTTAGGCCATATTTTTTGCTTCTTGTTGTTAGACAACACTACCCGCTTCCGCTTGTTGAATTGTTGGATCTGTGATCCTTTTTCTGTGTAATATTTGTATTCTTCTCATTATATGAGTTGCTATATGATTTGTGTCGTAGAGTCATGCTTTGTGCCAGTTCTGTTCCACAAGTCTTGATCTCTGAATTATACATTGCTAGCTATGTCAGTTACATAGCTTCACTGTATAGTTTTGGGGTCGGGGCGTTACAAGTTGGTATCAGAGCAGGACTGCCTGTAGGAAACCGTTCTATTGGTCGATGTCGAGTCTAGTTCGTGAAAATTATTTTTAACCTAAAAATGAGTTGTGAAAACCCTCCTAGGATTCTTTTTACTCCTTATCCAATTCACTCTGATCTCGGTGTCATCTTACCTCTATTTGATTTTAACGGTTTTCTGATCGTCGGCAACTCCTAAATCTATAGGATCACGGGGTTGGGTTCTATCTTTAGTTAGTGGTTAACTTTGCTCGTCTGCCAGATTCTGAAGCCGAAGAAAGGAAGTGTTGCGGATCATCAAGATAATCCCTTGCTGTAGTCCAAGATCTTGAACCGAAGGTCCCGGATTGTGCTAGGGCTCCGGTGTAATGATTCATGGGGGTTGTCACCCTTGTGAGCATTATGCTATTGTGGGTCCCGGTGCATGAAGCTGATCTTTAACCCAAGATCTTTCCCGTTGAATCCTGGTGTTAAAGGTCAAACCCTACATCAGGTTGGCAAAAATTGAAGTTGGTCTTCAAACTCGAGGTTGCAGCCGTAATTGGTTTCCTCGGCAATGCTCTTCTTCGTCACTAGCGTACCTAGGCTCTCTGTTATGGAATCATCTGAATCATGACGGGATTGCTCTTAGCGAGTTTTCCGTCAATAATTGTGATCCCTCCGGTAACACCCGTTCCTGAAACCCTTTCGGCACTAGTTGTCGGAAGAGTGCTACAAGGGCTTCTGCAATATCTTGAAATTGTTGTTAGCCCGACCTTTGCCCTAAATCTGTTGTCCACCTTTATCTGTCTACGGACAGTCAAGTTCATCGTGCATTGGGGTGTTCTGATGCATGTTATTCTTGTGGTTCGTTAGCGCATTCCATTTTGGGATGTCAGGAGAAACAAACTCCGGTGCCTCTTCCATTTCCAGGAAAAAGGTCAAAGTTTTGTGATTCGCGGAGTAAGAGCTTGTCTAGCTTTTGTTCCGTTCCACCTTGGAGTGTCACACTATTTTATATCGAGAGGTCGTGCTTAGTCTCATGACGCACTTGATGAAGTGATGCTCCTACCCTTCCTTATCCATCTACCTCCGAGCTACCCGGGCTCGAGAATGTTGAGGATGAATATCGTTGTGGTAATTGTATATTCTTAGCAATTGATATCGTTTCGAATCCACAGACTTTGGTGACACTCTTAGCCTGATTGGTAATTATATCATCGAGCTGAGTTGTCGAAGTTGCCAAGTCCATTCGTTCAGGTACACCCTCGGTCAACGAGTTAGATTCATGTCGAAACTCTTAAGACCACATCTTTTACTTGAAATGCAAGATTTCTCTCGCAAGCAGTGACTTTTGTCGCTATGGATCCGAGTGAAGTTCGCTTTGTCTCCTCGGGTTAAATCACATGTTGGTTATGCATACATGCATTAGTGAGCTGGTAGGTTGGTACCTCCCGTTCTCTGACTAAGCCATGTGTGCACCCCAAACCCTGACCGAGTCGTTCCTAAATAAGAAGAGGTTGTCAAATCTCATCATCTACTGGTGTTGCCCAATCAGGAATCAGTTGGGCTCCTTGTATGGAGTTCATGCCAGATCAATTTCCTCTTCGTGATCGTGACCCAATGGAACTCCCAATCTACCTCGTGTTCTGGAGCTTGGCCATGTAGCCCTTATCTGAGAATCTAGTTATCCTACCTGTCGGCTAACTTTAGCAAACTCCCTCGGTGTTGCCAAGTCTGAGTTACCCTCACGCCTAACCAACTCCGAATCTCAAGCAAAAGGGATGCTTGGAGTCTATCAAGAGCATGTCCTAAAGCCTGCTGGGAAACCGACAAGTCCGGTGTTGTGGTTTCCGCACCTTACCGGAAGGTCTTTTGACTAAATCTCCTAACTCTATCCAAATTAATCGCTATCAATGAGAATCATGTGTAAATGGTTCCAGAAGTTTTTCCCCAAGGTCTTTCCCTGCCTTCAAGTATGACCTTCGCTTGAGGATTGAATGAAGGCTATTTCCGAAGCCGGAGTGCGATATCTAGAATCTCAAGGAGAACCTCGCGACGGAGTTGCAAATATCTATGGGTCAATCCTCCTACTCCATCTATCTCGTGGCAATATCTCGTTATGAGGTTTTACCTCTCTAATCTAATGGTGGATCAAATGCTATATCTTTCCCACCTCGGTGGAACCCAAAGTTTTTCCCCATCACTACAACAAGGAAGATCATCGTGAGATCGAGAAGACCATGCAAGAAACGTGTTGCCATGCTTCCCTCATTCCGTTTCCTACTCTAGAATCTCGGGACGAGATTCCTGTAAGGGGGGTAGAATTGTAACAGCCCCAGATTGGCACCCTAAAATATGGGCCAAATTTTCGCTTTTTGTTTTGCATTGCATCATGGCATCCATTTAAAATTTCTTAAGTTGAATAAAGCAACAATTGTAAAACAACAAAAAGGGGAGCAAAACCTTTCCCAAATTTCCAACCCAAACACAATACTCTTTTTGGTAAAACCAAATATTCTTGAGTCTCCAAATTGTTAAGGAAACTCAAGGATATATTTTTCTTTCTAAATAATTGCCAAAGGCTAATTTATTAACAAGCAACTAAATAAAATTTGAGAAATCAATTTGGTTCTTTTTAATTTCTATTGTTGGAACCAAGTTAAGTTTTCCAAAAATTCAAACTAAAATTATGGGGTGCTTCATTGTTATAATATGAGCCTCCATAAATATTTTCATAATTTATGGAAATGCTTAAACTGCTCCAAGTAAGTGCTTTTTTGCAAATTATCAAACATGATAAAATTGTCACAATCTAAATAAATGTGAAGCTAAACATTTTATTTTGGGACAATAAATTTTGTGGTGTTTCCTCAGGACTTAGGGAGCCCACATGAATTTTCCCAGATTTTTCTAAATTGCTTAAATAGCTCTATTAAATAGCTAAATCCTGCTGTTTTAAAAATCAGAAAAAGGAAACTTGGAAAGTTCAAAAGCCTGCCGGTGGGACCCTCCTGTCAGCCCTCCCTCTCTCCTCTCTCACAGAGGCGACCAAGGGCGCTGGCGCCATGCCTCCCCGAGCCATGCCGCCGCACCACCTGCTCCCGCGTGGTCAAGAGGCCCCCCTCTACGCTCTGCCTCTACTCTCTGCCTCCCATGCTCTCTCTCGTTCCCCACGTGCGACCCCAAACCCTAAGTCAAGCTTGAGGTTCACAAAGGGCCACCGCCGCCTCCCTTCAAATCGCCGGCGACCGCGGCCGCCCCGGAGCAATTGGACCACGCCGTCGTCTCCGTGTCATCGACCTCTACCTCCCCCTCGAGCTGTGCGTGCTAGGGAGCCGCCGGTCGCGCGAATCGCTCCCGCTCCTCCGACTTTGTTCGCCGCCGTTTCCTCGCGCCTCGCCGTCGGCACCGGCCACCCCGAGGCAAACCGTTGCCGCCATCAGCTCCGCCTCGCCGAGCCACGCCTCCCCGCCGAAGGAATCGGGCTAGGGAGCCCGAAATCGAGCCCTTGCCGTCGTCTTCCTCCTCCCGGTCCGTCGGCCGGCCGGCACGATTGCCGCCGCATCAGGCCTCCCCTGCCTCCGATTTGCAGCCCTACGCATCCGTGGTGAGCCCGCCGTCCTTTTGGACATCTTCCCCTTCCTCTTCCCCCTCTGCATCGTCGCGTTCATGCGGATGCCGCCGGCCGTCCGGCGCGGCCTTGCGCTGGCGTGCACGCACGCGTCGCCGACGCCTCCCCTCCGTCCGCCAGCATGCTCTAGTGAACCGCCCGTAACACCGCGCGTCGAAAATCGTTCGTCCCCGCTTCCGCGCCTGCTTGCTCTCACCCCTGATGAGCGCGCGCGCCGTCGGCCACGCGCGTGGTCACCGCGCCGGTCGTGGCCTTGACCGGGCGCGTGCGTGCTCAGCACGCCCGGCCGTGACCCCGGCCTGGGCCGGCCATGAGGCCGGTTCCCTCGGGCTGGACCCCGGCCTGCGCCCCGGGTTGGGCCGGCTCTAAGGCCGGCGGCCTCTGCCACTGCCCCGGCCTGCAGCCCGGCCTGGGCCGACTTGTGGGCCGGCCCAACAGTAAAAGCTGTGTTTTGGAAAATAAACTTTGAAATTTAAATAATTAATAACTTTTCGAATATTGATCCAAATGAGACAAATAAAATACCGATGTGATCAGAAGAACAAACTTTACCTTTTGGAATCATTGTAATCTTCGTTTGGATTTACTTTCTTTTGTATATTTAAGAATTCCTAAAATGGGTTATTTAATACCCAAATTGGGAAATTCATAACTTATTAAATAATTGTCCAAAATTATGAATTAAATATCAAAGTGATCAACATGTCACATGCTATCAAACCATGCACTCATCACATCATGATCACAAACTTTTATTTGATGTTATTCATAATTTGATTAAATGAATTAAATTCAATTATTTAATTAATTTGCTATTTATTCATCGGTGCTCCGAAAGTACAAATAAATTACCGAATGATCGGAAGAACGAAACCTACCCATTCGTGTCATGTTCATGCATAATTGAGCCACTTCTCTAATAATTTGATGATTTATAAAGAATTGTGGTCACTAAGATAAATATGGGGTTGGTTCCAAATAATTGCACTAATTATTTGGCTCCCCATTTAATGTTGCTGTTTAAATTATAATGATATCTTTGCATCAATTGGACATGTCATCATGTTTGCGCATTGCACCTTGTGATCGTGTGATTTATGTGTGCTTTGTATTTCTTGGTTATCGATAGATTCCGGAGTCGAGGGTCTCTCCACTTACCCCGACGAGCAGTACTACGCGCCCGGGCAGCAAGGCAAGAGATAACCTAACCTTCTTGGCATCTAGCATCCTATGATTTTATCAAATTATTTTATCCACCATAATATTGCATGCGGTTCAAGTGTCTCTTTGATAAATATTAGAATATCCTATGATTGCATGTTTTCCCCGAGCCAATCACATGTATCCCTACCTATGAACCCTAGTGTTTATGTGTTGGCCGGATACAGATATAATTATTGGTTATATGCTTAGCCATGCTTAGAAATGCTTAGTTGAGATACTAGTTATGTCCGTTATTGAATTCCATACTTGTTGATGTTGATGGAATGATTCGGGCATGGTGGATAAATGTGATGCTTAATTAAATTGCTAAAGGCTTGGATGAGTTGCCCTCGGGGAGGGTGGTTTGCCTCATTCTTGCCGCCTAGGCTGAGAGTGCTTTTAGCTAGAACCAAGAACCGAGCATGCTGCCATTGGTGGGTGTATGGGCGCCTTACTGACTGAATAACTTGTGCGGGGCGTATCCAAGGGTCCTCTAGTTCGGTTTTCCATTTGCGTGTGAGTGGAAAAGATGATGTTGATGAGGATTTGTGTTTAGGACGTGGCGATGGGGCAGGGGCTGAGGCTGGGTAAACTTGCCCTGTGGCCACAGATGACTCTTGGATAGTCTCATGCGAGGTAAAGGTTTAACCGCGCCTGCTTGCCGGCCTTCCCCGGAAGAGGGCCAACTAGGTGAGCCGGACGGTACCAATGGGTAAAATAGTACACCCCTGCAGGGTAAATCTTTTCGAAAAGCCGTGTCCACGGTTATGGACAAACTCTTGGGAAAGGCGGATTAGCTCATAGATAACTTTAACCTAATTGATATGGCAGCTAAAGGTTGCATTAATCAACTTGTGATAAAGGTTCATTTCCTCGAGGGTGATTCGAGGGAGTGCCTTTGGTGGAGATGAGTGGTTTGGCTACAAGTAGGTTCGCCAAGAACCGAAGATGAAAGTTTACTCTCTTATCCCTTTTCGGAAAACATTCTGAGTAGACGGTGCCAAGTGTCATTTATATCTTGTTATGAAAATTAGCTTTCTGCAAAAATAGCTACACATACAGCTTTAGAGCCTCCGTCAGCATTGGGCCTATATCGCCCTACTAAACTTGCGAGTACGTTCGTACTCAGTCTCTCTTTGCTGCTTCTATATTTGTATTTCAGAGGAGGACGACACCGAGCGGTTAGGTGGGTTCTTCGTGGACGTCGACTATTAGTCTGGGGTTCCCAGGTGGGCAGCTTGGGACCGTGGAACAAGCTGGCTGGGATGATGTTTATTGTAGGCCTCTTAGGCCATATTTTTTGCTTCTTGTTGTCAGACAACACTACCCGCTTCCGCTTGTCGAATTGTTGGATCTGTGATCCTTTTTCTGTGTAATATTTGTATTCTCTCATTATATGAGTTGCTATATGCATTTGTGTCGTAGAGTCATGCAATGTGCCAGTTTGTTCCACAAGTCTTGATCTCTGAATTATACATTGCTAGCTATGTCAGTTACATAGCTTCACTGTATAGTTTTGGGGTCGGGGCGGTTACAGTTGCATATCTAGAGAATTTACCTTTTTGTGTTAAGCCTAAAATCGAAAAAGATTTAAAAATTGGTGTAGCACCTATTCACCCCCCCCCCCTCTAGGTGCCCATACGATCCTTTAAGTGGCTTCTTGGGGGCGGCGCCTGGGTCCCTCAACGCGGCCGATCTGCGGACGGAAGCGGCGGAAGCCTCCATGGAGGCGCGCATGACGGCGGTGGGCGGGTCGAGCGCGCGGGCAGGCTAGGGTTTGGGGTGCATGGGTTGGGAGTTATGGTTTGGGTAGGCGGCCGAGCTGGGGCCGACGTTGGTTGAAGCAGAATGGCGGCGGACGGACGGACGGAGGGGGGCTCCGGCGGCGGCGGCGGAGGAGCTCTGCAGACGGGGGGATCTGGAGAGCCAAGGGATCGGTGGACGGGGCGGATTGGGAGCGCGAGAGCTAGGCTTTTCTGGTTGGGGCATTGGGGATCGGGGCCGGCCGGGGGCAGGTCGAAACGGTAAGTGCTAAGGGCCACGTTACCGCCGGCACGTCCGATACCATGCGCACCCGGGCTAACTTTCGTTTTGGGGGCTGGGCAAACCGTTGCTTAGCGCCAGCGCACTCAAATGCATGCGCGCCGACGGTAACCCGTTAGCCCCGGCGCGCGTGAGGTGCACGTGCCGGGGTATGGGCGGGTGGGGGGTGAGGGGTGGTCCCCCCCTTTAGCGCCGGCGCGGTGGGTTAGGTGCACGCCGGGCGTACTTCAGTAGCGCCGACACAAGAGTAAGCCGCGGGTGGCGGTAAATACCACCGGCGCATCTATAAACATTAAGGTTTATCGAATCCACATGAGGAAGAGGTTGAACGTATCCTCTCTCAAGCAACCCTGCAATTAAGATACAAAAAGTCTCTTGTGTCCCCAACACATCTAATACAATTGTCAGTTGTATAGGTGTTGGGGATATGCCGAACAGGTATCATCACAGAAGTGACTAAAGCCAGCATACTAGGGTGGCCCATAGTGGTGGTAAGACGGAATCCGGCTTACCCGGCGGCCCAGTACGATGAAGCACGGGAGGCCCATCCGGCTATGGGAAGGTTCCAGAAGGCGGCCTGCGATGTGGATGTCTTAGCCCTCAAGGCAAGGCCCAAGCCGGATTAGATTAGAACTCTGTAACTTAGTCGCTTAGGTTGCACCCTGTAAGCCCTAGGTCCGGACGCCTTTATAAGCCGGCCTACGGGACGCCTTAGGGCACAACCTGATAGATGCTCTAACTTTTATTGTAATCGGCGCATATTGCCTTATAGTGAATTATAGCAGCACGTAGGGTTTCACCACCGTTGTGAGATCCGAAGCTGGGTAAACTTGTGCTCATCCCGTCACCGGAATCGCCTACATCTCCTATACCCACCTTTCTACCTAGCTCGATGGCACCCCTATCGCGGCTAGATTCGACAATACCACGACAGTTGGCGCCCACCGTGGGGCAAGAGATGTCCGGAGTTACGTTCTGGGCAGGATCTACTGGTGGAATTGGCGACACCATCGCAGTCGGCTTGGTCAGCTACTTCGACGAGACTGGAGCTGGCCACGTCCTCAACGACGGCTTCTGGACACCGGCAAAGGAGGATCCCGCCGGCAGGTCCACAGTCTCCATCGGTGGCATCGACATCTTCGTCGGCTTCACCGCCAAAGCTTTGGACGATCTCGGCTTCACCTCGAGCATGCCCGCCACCCACCCCAGCAACTTCGATGACGGCTCGGATTTGGACTCTGAGGAGATTGCTGATCTGGATCTAGCTTTCGACGCTGATGATGAAGATTCCAAAGACGACGCAAGTTCCACTATGGCAGCGCCAGACTTCCACTTCGTTGGCATCCTAGGAGAATCCGGCTCTAACGAGTCGATGACAGAACCTGAGTCTATCATTCCTGCTTTGCAGGCCGGGGCTGATTCAGAAGTCGGATCAGGGGACACTGCCCATATGGAGCAGGACTTCGAATCTGAAGGAGAATCCGACGATTTTAGTCGGAAATTTGCATCTTGCTTGGGACGCCCAGTCGAGGTCTTAATGGGTGACGTTGTCTCTGATCCAAAAGATGACCCCAATGCCTCGAAAACCGCCAATGACGAAGAAAAAACTCCAGAAGCCGGAAATCAGAAGGTGGACTTTATACCACCACTGGCTGCAATGAAGGGAACTAGTAAGTTGCCGGTTGCTGGAGACGACATTAATGCTACAACCGAGGCAGCGATAGAGAAGGAGTACGAAGAACGATAAAAAAGTACCAGGAACTGCTACCTCCACTTCCTCCTAACGCATCGCTGGCCGACATGGAGAAGCGTTGTGCCCAACTGAAAGAACAGGCAGCCCAGATAGCAGAGCGCAAAGTCGATCTCACAAACTAGGAAACGGAATTCATCCGGAAGCAGAGAGAAAAGGGGGCCAACAATGTTTTCTATCCGGCTCATGACAAGAATCTGCACAAGAGGCTGGATTTCGCAGCAAGTGGGAAGCCGACCATGTTAACTCAGTCTGGAGAAAGTACCACCACCGGCGTGACCCGGTGACCAATTTGTGTTACTTTAACACCCCAGTGAAAAACATGGAGGCGGCCCAGGAGGTCATGTTCGACAAATCATTGGATCGCGACGCTCGCCTCAAATACTCGGCTTATCTACTGGAGGTTGCACAGCAGCAGCAAAACGACTCGCAAGTCAAGTCGGGTATGCTATTTGACGACTCTCATCTTTGCAACTCAACGGCGAAGAAGCCAATGGCTGCTGCGCCAACAGACCCAGAGGATGATCCAGCTGGCTCAAGCAGCCACAACAAGGACGGCGATAAGGACCCGAAGGACAAGGAACCACCTAAAGGTGCGGATCGGACAGGTTCATCACGCCATCGTGAAGCTGGTAATAGCCGGGGAGGACATTGAAGCCGTGAGCGAAAGGAGGAACCTCGCAAGGAAAAGGCGGCAACACCTCGCCAAGAGCGACGACGAGAAGGGGAGAATCCACCTCGAAGGGAGGATACAGAGATAATATGCCACCTCCACCGCGCAAAGAGGGAGAGAACCCCTCCAAGTACATACCCCCTCCATGACGGCAAAGGACTCCAAGCCCTCCGCGTAACACGAGTTGGGTGAGCCAAAGCCGTTGTAGAGCCTCGACCCCGGAATTATATAGAGAGGCTATGTAACCCACAGGCTATGCCACACAATCGAAGGGCAATGGGGTTACCGCTCCCACGCAACACTTTGATCATGCCATAAACACTGGCATAGCTATCAATGCATAATAAAGAGATCAAGACTGTGGAACAACTGGCACATCACAGACTCTACGACACAAAAGATCATATTTCAACTCATATAGTGAGAAAGATAGCAAATTACACAACAGAGGTCACAGACCCTACATTACAACATGCGGAAGCGAATTTAGTTGTCTAACAACAAGATCCAAATTATGGCCTAAGACGCCTACAATAACAAATATCCCAGCCAGCTTGTTCCAAAATGTCCCAAGCTGCCACCTGGGAACCCCAGACTACTGGTCGATTTCAACGTAGAACCCACCTTCCTGTGCGATGGCGTCCTCCTCTGAAACAAATAATAATCAACAAAGAGAGACTGAGTACGACGTACTCGCAAGTTTAGTAGGGCGATATAGGCCCAATGAAAGCTGTATAGTAGTTGTTTTTGCATAAAGCTAGTTTTCCCTTTTAAAGACATAAATGACTTATGGCATCAACTACTCGGAAGGTTTTTCGAAAGGGGGTAAGATAGTAAACTTTCTTTCTTTAGTTCACATTGAACCAATAGTAGCTAGAAACCACCACTCATCTCCACCAAGGCACCCCCTCGAATCACCCTCGAGGAAATGAACCTTTAACGTACGTTGCCAAAGCTGCAACCTCTAGTTGCCAAATTTTAATTAAGTTCATGTTCTCTATGGTCTTATCGTCCGTTCCCAAGTCGTCCACAACCGTGGACACGGCTTTTCGAAAAGATTAAACCCTGCAGGGGTGTACTATTTTTACCACTGGTACCGTCCGGCTCGCCTGATTAGCTGTCTTCCGAGGAAAGCCGGTGAGTGGGCGCAGCTAAACCTTTACCTTGCATGAGGCTAACCCAAGGATCATCAGTGTGCGGAAGGATAGGTTCAGCGCCTCCAACGCCCTGCCCCGCGGCCACATCCTAAACACCACCATCCTCATCGAGCCTTTTTCCACCAACCCACGCACACGCAAATGGAAAGCTTAAACTAGAGGACCCTTGGCTATCCCCTTACAAGTTATTCAGTTACTAAGGATTCCATATGTCCCACCGAATGGAAGCACGCTCAGTCTTGGTTCAAGAGGTAAAGAACTCGCACCTAGGCGGCCAGAATGAGGCAAAACACCATCAACCCCGATGGCAACACATCCAAGCCTTTAAGCATTTTAATTAAATACCACAAGTATCCACCATGTCCGCACATTCCATCAATTACATAATCATGGAATTAATTTACCGGACATCTAAGCATTCGACTAAGCATGGCTAAGCATAGCTAAGCATATATTCAGTAGAAATGAAGTAACTCAGGCCAACACATCAAACCTATGCTTAATAGGAGGGAAACATGTAATGGTTTAGGGAACATGCAATTCATAGGATACTCTAGCATTGAGCAAAAGTTGACATTGGAATCGAATGCAATATTATGGTGGATAAAATATTTGTATAAAACAATAGGATGATATATGCCAAGAAGGTTAGGTTATCTTTTGCCTTGCTAACGGGGCTGGTAGCACGATTCGTCGAGATACGGTGGTGGAACCTCGACTACTGAATCTACTGATACCTAAAACAATAACAGGAGAACAAAAAAATAACAGGCATACAGAGGTGCAATGCGCAATCATGATGACATGTCAAGTTTATGCAATGATATCATCATTTAATTTATCTAAAAAATTAAATGGAGTGCCAAATAATTGGTGCAATTATTTGGAAGCAACCCCATATTTACTTAATGACCACATTGCTTATGAATTATGACGTTACTAAAAGTGGCTTAAAATATGCATGAACATGACATGAATAGATAGGTATTGTTCTCCTGATCATTTTGGTACCTCGTTTGTAATTTTCTAATTAACGATGATTAAATGGTGAACTAAATCATTATTTGAATTTAATTCTTTTAACTATTTAAAGAATAACATCAAAGGAAAAGTTGTTGTCGTGAAGTGAAATTAACATAACTAGATAGCATTTGATTTACTGATCATTTTGGTATATCATTTGCAAGATTTGGATCAATAGTTATTAAGTTATGATTTTCACAAGTTTTTATTAGCTGGGTCGGTACTACCGGCTAACAGACCGGTAGTACCGTTCAAAGGCGGTACTTCCGGTAAAAATTCCGGGCTACTTCCGGAAAATAACATAAACATCCAGTACCGAAATCACGCACGGTCGGTACTTTCGGCTAAGAGCCCGGTAGTACCGGTCAAGGGCGGTACTTCAGGTAAAACTTCCGGGCTACTTCCGGAAATTAACAGAAACATCCAGTACCGATTCGACTTATGGTCGGTACTACCGGCTAATACGTCGGTACTACCGATGACATGTTTTGATGGGGCCGTGGCCACGACCGGCGCGCGTGCGCGCGGTGACCGCGACGACGGCGAGCACGCCCTCGATGGCACGATGGGCGCAGGGACCAGCTAGGTCCAGCTACAGGGTGCGTCAAGGTGTGGGTGTGCGAGGGGGAGCTAGTGCAGGAGCCGCAGCAGCCGCTCGAGCTCGTGCTCTGCCATGGCGACGGCGACCAGCTCGGGACGGAGGTGTAGCGCCGCGTGCAGGTCTAGGAAGGAATGGGGGAGAGAGGGCATCAACGGAGTGCTCACCAGGACTGCGTTGGCGAGGTCTGTCAGTGTGGTGGCCACGACGGTGACCAGCGCGTGTCAGAGAAGAGGAACAAAGCGGCGGCCGGAGGCGAGGAAGAAGACGCGATGTCGACGACGATTCGGGCGACCCGGTGGCGATTCCTTGCACGCGGACGAAGAGGGCGACGAGGCGGAGAAAATGTCTGGCTTCGATCTGCTCGAAGGGCTTCCTAACGGCGGCAATTCGGTGGCGACGGCGACGGCTCCATGGATGACCGTGCAGGAAGCTAGGGTTAGGGAAAAGGGAAAACGGGCTGGGGAAGGAGTAGGGGAGCAGGTGAGCGTCTCGGTCCACCTTATCCATCGAAGGAGGCACGGCAGCGCGGCAGGGCACGGGAGCATCGGTGGCATGGCGCCAGTGCCGCCACTGGAACCACAGTGACGAAGAGTCCTCGGTACTACCGGCATAGCCTAACCGGTAGTACCGGCCAAGGTAGCAACCCAAAACCATTTAATTGGGGGTACTTAAAACTTTTCAAAAATTATGAAAAATTTCAGGGAGGCTCCCCATAATATACGGAAGCTCCCCATATTTTTATTTGAAATTTGGAACAGTTAACATGGTTCAAAAATTAGTGCTGATTTAAACCACATTTGAAGTTTGAAATTGGGAAACAATTTGGAGGCCATGCCATTGGTTTCTTAGTTATTGTTTTGAACTCAGGGAACTTTTTGGACAAATATGTTCACTTGCCATGATATGATTTGTACCATTTCTTGCATTTCATGGTTTGGTGGTTTGGGAAGGTTTTGCTTCCCTTTTAAATGTTTTCAAGTGTTCTTTGTTAAACTTAGGAATTTAACATATGCCATGATGCAAACATGAAATGCAAAAGTGGAAAATTTATTCATATTTTCAGGTACCAAAATGGGGCTGTTACAAATCTACCCCCCTTACAGGAATCTCGTCTTGAGATTCTCGGCTTGAGTGAAGAAGACGGGATATTCCTGACGAAGACTAGTTTCACGTTCCCGAGTTGCTTCTTCTTCGGAATGGTTAGACCACTGGATTTTGAGGAACTTGATGGCCTTGTTACGGGTCTTCCTTTCCGCTTGATCCAAGATGCGGACAGGATGCTCACGGTAAGTCAGATCCTCCTGGATGTCCAAGACTTCATGATTAACCCCACGAATAGGATCTTTGAAGCAACGACGGAGTTGAGAGACATGAAACACATCATGCACATCCGGGAAATTTGATGGTAGCTCTAGTTGGTAGGAGAGATCTCCTCGCTTGGCTAGGACGGTGAAAGACCAACAAAGCGAGGTGCCAATTTTCCCTTGATCCCGAAATGACGAACGCCTCAGAGGGGAGAGACTCGAAGATAGGCTTTGTCACTGATTTCATAGTGAACCTCGTGATGATGTTTATCATAGTAGCTCTTTTGCCTGGACTGAGCAATCTTGAGATTCTCTCGAATGATACGGACTTTCTCTTCAGCCTCATTGATCACATCCGGACCCAAGAGGGGCCTCTCTCCTGTTTCAGACCAATTCAGAGGAGTCCGACATTTTCTCCCATAGAGAACCTCAAAAGGAGCCATCTGCAGACTAGCTTGATAGCTATTGTTGTAGGAGAACTCGGCGAGGGGGAGATACTTTTCCCAACCTTTACCGAAGGAGATAACACATGCCCGAAGCATGTCCTCCAGAACTTGGTTTACCCTTTCAGTCTGACCATCAGTCTGAGGGTGATAAGCCGTACTGAAATTGAGACAGGTTCCCATAGCAGTTTGGAAACTCTGCCAGAATTTGGATACAAATAGACTTCCATAGTCTGAGATAATCCTCAAAGGAACCCCATGCAAAGGAACAATCCGGGCAACATACAAATCAGCAAGTTGGCTTGCTCGAATATCGTCACGAACCGGAAGGAAGTGAGCGACCTTGGACAGACGATCGATGACGACCCAGATGGCATTATTACCCTTTTGTGCTTGGAAAGCCGGTAATGAAATCCATACCCACTTCATCCCATTTCCACTAGGGAATATCTATGGGGCGGAGGGTACCCGCTGGCCTTTGGTGTTCAGCCTTCACACGGCGACAGACGTCGCATTCAGCAACATACCTAGCAATTTCTCGCTTCATGCGAGTTCACCAGAATTTGCTGCGGAGATCTTGGTACATCTTGGTACTACCAGGGTGGATGGATATGGGAGACTCATGTGCCTCTTGGAGTATCAACCCTTTTGTATTTCCACTCTTGGGCACCACCAGACGGTCCCCAAAATAGACAACACCGGAGTCATCAATGGAGAAACATTTAGCTTTTCCACTTGCGATATTCTCCTTGATCTTGAGGATGCCCGCATCTTGCAGTTGGGCTGCCTTGATCTCATCCTCAAGAGTGGATTTGATCTCTAAGTTTGCTAGAAATCCGGAAGGAACAATCTCCAGATTCAAACGGGCAAACTCCTCATGAAGAGCAGGTTGGGCCTTCTCAACCATCAAGGTGTTGCAATAAGATTTGTGACACATCGCATCTGCCACAACGTTGGCCTTGCTGGGCTGATAGTTGAGGGTCACATCATAGTCCTCGATTAATTCCAACCATCTTCTCTGTCGGAGATGCAGATCCGGCTGGGTGAAGAGATACTTCAGACTTTGATGATCCGAGAAGATCTCGCAACGGTTTTCCCAGCAGGTAGGGCCTCCATTGCTTCAGAGCATGAACCACGACAGCAAGGTCTAGATCATGAGTTGGATAGTTGTGCTCATGCGGTTTGAGTTGGCAAGAAGCATAGGCTACCACATGGCCTTCTTGCATTAGCACACAGCCCAAGCCTTGTAATGAGGCGTCACAGTAGACGACAAAGTCTTTGTCTGTGTCTGGAAGGACTAGCACAGGAGTGGTCGTGAGTTTGACTTTTAGAGTTTGGAAGCTCTCTTCAGCCTTGTCTGTCCATACGAACTTTTTATCTTTCTTGAGAAGGTCAGTTAAGGCTTTGGCTATCTTGCAGAAGCCCTCGATGAATCAGCGGTAATAACTCGCCAACCCAAGGAAGGTACGGATGTCTTTGACGGACTTTGGAGTAGGCCAATCTATAATTGACTGAATCTTGTCGGGTATTACAGCTACTCCAGCAGCTGACACCACATGACCCAGGAAGATGAGTTCTTTTAACCAGAACTCACACTTGGAGAACTTAGCATATAGACGGTGATCACGAAGCTTCGTCAGAACTAGCCGAAGATGCTCAGCATGCTCTTCTTCGGTTTTGGAGTAAATGAGGATGTCATCAATGTATATTATGATGAACTTGTCGAGGTACTCATGGAAGATGGAGTTCATAAGCCTTATGAGGTAGCCGGGGCATTGGTGAGACCAAAGGACATGACGGTATACTCATACAACCCATAACGGGTAGTGAAAGCCATCTTCGGAATATCCTCCTTTCTAATTTTGATCTGATGGTAGCCTGACCTCAGATGCATCTTGGAGAATACCGTTGCACCAGCTAGCTGATCGAATAGGTCAGTTATTCGGGGAATAGGATACTTGTTCTTGATGGTTACCGAATTCAGAGGCCGGTAATCAACAACCAGACAAGGAACATTTGAATCCCTCTTCTTGATAAAGATGACAGGGCAACCCTAGGGCGAGCTACTAGGCCGAATGAATTCTTTCTCAATCAGCTCATCAATTTGCTTCTTCAGTTCAGTCAGCTCTTCCGCCGGCATGCGGTAGGGCCTTTTGGAAATTGGAGCAGTTCCCGGAACCAATTCAATGACAAACTCCACACTTCGATCAGGTGGCATGCCAGGCAATTCTTCGGGAAAGACATCGGGGAATTCACACACCACATCTACCTCATGCATCTCAGGCGGGGTGATACCTTCCATGAAGTACAGACTGATCTCCGAAGAGAGAGGAGTGGTAGCTGATGGAGTTGCGGATGATGGGGACCAGTAATGCACTAGCCCGTAGGTTGGGTGGATCACTGTGACCGTCTTGGCAGTACAGTCCAGGTTGGCCTGATATTTGACTAGCCAGTCCATGCCTAGAATAACATCTAGACCAGCTGACATTAGGGCTATCAATTGGAACGGAAAGGGTATTGAACCTATGGAAATCTAAACCTCAGGAGTAACCCACTTGGTTTGCCAACGAGACCCTGGTGTTTAAACACTAGAGGGGAGTCCATGTTCTCAAACTGTATTTGGTGGCTATGTGCGAATGATATGGATATGAATGAATGCGATGCTCCAGAATCGAATAAGACTGAAGCTGGATATGCATTAATTCGGAGCGTACCCATGTGAACACCGGGGTCCTCTTCAACTCCTTCAGCCGAGATGTGGTTCAGCCGACCATGGCTGATAGTCGTAGCCTTGGCTGCTGGTGTGGAGGGAGCGGGTGCCTTCTCAGGACACTCCTTCGAGAAGTGACCCGGCTGGCCACAGTTGTAGCAAGTGAGCCCCGGTGGCGCAGGAAGGTGAGGACGAAAACCACTTCCAGCCACACCCAAGGTCGAAGTAGCTGGGCGAGCGGAGGTGGCCTATACCCCGAGGGCCTGGGCAGGTACGGAGCACGGGGCACCGTGCTGAAAGGCACAAAGACCCTGCGCTTCTTGACCTCAGAACCCGAGGAACTCTGACGGTCCCCCTGCGCTGGCCTCTTGGAAGATTCGAGCTCCTTCCTACCTTGCTCCATAGTGAGAGCTTGGTTGTACAGCTCCTGGTAAGACTGGAACTTGAAGGGCAACAAGTCATATCGGAGCCCGCGGTGCAAGCCCCTTGCGGAACAGTTCTTGCTTGTCCTCATCATTGGTCACTGATGCCTGTGAAATGCATACATGAACTTTGCATTATAATACTCATATTTCAATCATATTTGCATCATATAAGGGTTATATCATTGTTTTTTATAATGATTTTGGGAAGATTTCACAGTTTTCCTATTTTTCTGGAATTAACCCTGCACTGGCAGAAAACCCTATTTTCTATATTTTGATGATTCAGGGACCCAAATGACGTCCAAATGACCTAAAAATTTATGAGCATCAGTTTTTGGAAGGAACAAAGCGTAGGAGCGAAGGAAGCGAACAAACGGAGGCTCGAGGGCCAGAAGAGGGTGGCCCACACAGCCAGATTCTTTGGCCGCGTGGGACCCACCATCTGGGGCCTCGAGGCTCCGTTGCCGTCGATCTTTTCTCCAGAACCTTCGTCTTGACCTAAAACCGACTATAAAAATTGTAACATCCAAAAGTAATCCCCTTTTAATATCTTGTTTGTTAATTTAATTGTGCATCATCATGACATCATCTTTGTTGTGCATTTGTGGTTTTGCAAAAATTAACAACCAAAAAACTATTTTGGACAAAGCAAATTAAAATGTTATTTTGGATTTGCAATTTAACCAACATTTTATCATGGGGAAAAATTAAACCCTAAATTTTACTTTAGTTTTATCTCTTTTCTTCTTTTCTCAATTTCTGTTAAAAGAAAGAGAAGGCAGAAAACAAATCTGGAAAAAAACTAGAACTGGGCCGAGCCTAGCTCTTTTCCTTCTCCTCCCTCTCTTCCTCACCCCCGCACCAGCCCATCTAAGGCCCAGCCCAAGCCGGCCTTTCTCCTTTTCGCTCCACCTCTGCACCCCTCTCTCACGTACGTCGCCGACGCCTGTGTCCATGCCACTTCCGCCACCGGCTCCACCTGCCCCCGCTCCTCCTACAAAAGCAGCCACCAGGGTGCCTCCCGACCCCATCCAACCCTAGTTCCTTTCCTCTCCGCCGCCACACCCTCTCTTCTCCCTTCTCCTCTTCTCTTGTTCCCGAGAGCACCCGAGCGCCACCACAATTCAGATGGAGGAGCACGTCGCCATGGAGATCGCGCCGGGGTAGGAGGAGCTCGTATGCAACGCCTTCGTCACCACGAGCAGGAGCTGGAGCTGCAGTACGACCACACCAGGGCCTGCTACGTCTACTTCCTCTTCTTCGGCCACACCGACGTCTACCCGCACCTGCACGCCGCCGTCGTCCACCTCGTCGCCGACCGCCCTTCTCCGGCCTTGGGTGAGCACCACCGCCACCTGGCAACCCTCTTCCCTCCTTTTGCTCTGGACGACGCCATCGAGCGTTCGGTCACCATCGCCACCGTCCGCGGCACGAGCTCTGGCTACTCTGCCCGGCCACCTCCTACACGTTGTCGAGCATGTCCGCGGGCACGAGCACCAGCCCCTCTACCCTCGAGCAAGCACGCACGCACGCACGCCTCACGGACACGCACCTACACCGCACCCTCTCACATAGCACCGCCCGATCCGGGTCATCGCCGGCTGCACCTGCTCCGTCGCCGTCAGTTCTCTGAAGCATGAAAAATTGCGTGCAATTTCAGTTAACTCCGGCCGTATGCCTCAACTAGTGTCAGATCCAGTAGCTAACACAATCCGCTTGGCAGCCCGACTGGTCTTGCTCCACGCACCGCACCGATAGATCCAGGGATCGAGTTCCCGATCCGGCAAATTAAGCCACCCTTTTTCCCTCTTTCTCCTGTCACTGACAGGTGGGTCCCCTGGACCGACATGTCATACTGATGTGTAGTTTTCCCTCGGTGACAAAATATCTCCAGATCCAGATCTGACGTTTTTGCAGGAAAACCCAGTTTTTTAACTTCTTTTGCGAATAGGTCCCTCGGCATGTTTCTGTCCTGTTTTCTAATTAATTAAATCTTGGCCAAACCTTTTTCAAATATTGCAATAAAAATATGTTTGAACTCATAAAATTGTAATCGGTCCAAATATAAATTTTGTTTAATTTTTGGAATAATTTAAAATGGCTAAAATAAATAATTCTTTTGCTAATTAATTAATCTTGCAAAATTCATAACTTTTGTTTTACAATTCCAAAAATTATGAATTTTATATCAAATTAAAGCTAAAATGCAATCTGTTTGAATCTAATTTTGCATGCATGAATTAAATAAATTAACTCTTGGGTAATTTGGAAATCCAATTAATTGAATTAATAAAATGCCCTAATTGCCTTAATGGTTTAATTAAATTGCTAAAATCCTAATTTAACTTGCCTAATAAAATGCATAGCACTTAAATTGCTGCATATTTAATTTTGCACATGTCATCATCCTTGTTTGAATGCATTTGTATTGATCGCCTTTTCCTATGTTTTAGGGTTACCCGTAGACGACGACGTTGCCGAGTACCACGACACCTCCGAGGATCTAGCCCAGTACCAGGCTACTGAGCCAACAGGCAAGCAGCCCCTCCCCAACTTTCTCATGTGATGCCTATTCCTGTCTTGCATGCTTTAGGACTTCCGTTCTGATGTGTCTTACGATTCCTATTAGAACTGCATAGCCTGATAGAAGTCCAGTTATACCTGATATGCCTGCCTATATCCTATGCTTGTTTCCAGTTACGTTTAACTAGTATGCTTAGGAGTTTCTTGTGAACTAACACATGCTTAGCTGGTATATCTTAATAATTGAAGACTTGCTATGTGGGAATCACTTTATTGTAATTAAAGATAAGGCACCGGCGGAATATGGTGATTTGTTCTGCTAGTGTCGCCTAGGAAAAACCGTTCTTTTCCGCTTATCCAAGAATGAGCGCCCTACCCACACGTGGGAAGACTTATGGAACCCCCCCGCAACTCAGTACCGGATCTGTATATTGGTTAGGGAGCCACAAAGTAGTTCGGGTGTTTACCATTTGGAGCATACGCACAATGCATGATGAAGATGAGAGGTTACAACTATGGCGGGCCCATATAGGTTTGCGGAATGGGCGTTAATCGCATGTGGAAGGAGGAGCAATCGTTGAGTGTTATCCTCCCGAAGCCGTTCACGCAACGTTTGGGCCCGCAAAGGAGTTTCGGCCGGGCTCCCCACGTGGATCAGTCTCAGATAGGTGGCTCTCTATCCAATGTAGTAGTGAAGGGGAAGGTCGTGTTGAGATACCTAAATGCCTTTGTGGCGTGTGGTTGATCGAACGTGTATGGTTACATTTGGGCACCCCTGCAGGGTTAAATCTTTTCGAAAAGCCGAGTCTGCGGTTATGGACGACTTGGGTAATGTGCTGGCTAAAAAGATGATAGACATCACAATATATATTAAATAGCTAAATTGACTAGTAAATAGCCATATTCAAATAATAACCTGCTAAACATGAATAACGTGTGAGTGTCCGGACTTCTTCCTCGTGGGAATATGATACGATGGAGTTGTCTCAGGACGGGTATTGCTTGGTGAGTAGTATAGCTCAGTAGCGCAAGCACTCTCTTCACTTATTCTAATTAGACGCAAGTTGTAGTGTGTCTTCTGTAGATGATAGGTGCTGCTGCTGCAAATCCACATACAGCCCCTTTTCAACCCCAAATGCATGTGCATCGTACCTTCATTTACCCTTGGGCGTAAGACTTGCTGAGTACCCCCGTACTCATACCATCGGGTGTCTGGTGCCCGTGTTTTCACCAATGCAGGAGCGACAACAGAGTTCGACGATCCAGATGGTGGCTACTACGTAGAGTTCGATGCTGACTACGACGAGTAGATCAAGATCCTAGGCGGCAGCCTGAGACCACCGTGGGCGGGTCCCCTCTTTTATTTTCCGGCCTTAGGCCTTTGATGTAGTCTGTACTCAGACGAGTGATTGCTTCCGCTGTATTCGGGACGTATGATCCCTTGAGATGTAATAAAAGTATTTCGAACTATGTTTATTTATTCTTTTGTGTCATACTTGTGCATGTGATGTAATCCAATTGTGGTTCTACTTGGCGAAATGTATTTTCCGCTAAGTGGGGCTTACGAATTGGTATCAGAGCATGGACCGCCTTTAGGAGCCTCTTTTTACTGGTCGTAGTTGAGTCTAGAACTTATTTTAGTAGCTATTCAGGAAAATTATACGCGAGAGTAGGAACTCTGTTCTCTTTTCTTCTTTCCCACCCACCCTCTCTTCTTCTGGTAAGGAAGTGAAACGTTTTTTCCCTCCTTTCCTAATTTTTCAAATTTAGGGTTTCACGTGTTCGGGTTTTCCATAGTACCTTAGGTTGGAGATATGTTCTTGGTGAAAAGAAATGTTGCTTCGGTCACTTCACCTTCTTGCTTATGCAGTTCCACTACCCTTCACACACTATTAGTTTTATACTAATTCGTGTTCCTTTTGAACCGGTGCATAGTCAACTTTTTGTCCCTTCTGTCCACCTCCTTACTCTATTTGTCGACCCTCTCCAAGCCATTCAAGTTGTTCCAGTGGTCGGTAACTTTCCTGATGTTTTCCCGGAGGAGCTCCCAGGTATGCCACCTGACAGAGCTGTCGAATTTTCATCGACCTTTGAACCAGGCTTTCGCAACAATCTCATGATCTCGGACACGAAGATCATCTTTGATCCGACTATCCCGACCTTTTCTTTTCTTTTGGAATCTCGGGGCGCGATTCCTTCGAGGGGTGGCGAGTTGTAACATACCAAAAGTAATCCCCTTTTAATTTTTGCTTGTTAATTTAATTTGTGCATCATCATGACATCATCTCTGTTGTGCATTTGTGGTTTTGCAAAAATAAAATAAATAAACAAAAAATAAATTGGGATTTTATGTGTTATCACATGCAAAAACCTAATTTCTAAATTGCAAAAACAAAATAAATTAACAACCAAAAAACTATTTTTGGACAAAGCAAATTAAAATGTTATATTGGATTTGCAATTTAACCAACATTTTATGTTGGGGAAAAATCAAACCCTAAATTTTACTTTAGTTTTATCTCTTTTCTTCTTTTCTCAATTTCTTTTAAAAGAAAGAGAAGGCAGAAAACAAATCTGAAAAAAAACTAGAACTGGGCCGAGCCCAACTCTTTCCTTCTCCTCCCTCTCTTCCTCACCCCCGCACCAGCCCATCTAAGGCCCAGCCCAAGCCGTCCTTTCTCCTTTTCGCTCCACCTCCGCACCCCTCTTCTCACGTACGTCGCCGACGCCTGTGTCCACGCCACTTCCGCCACCGGCTCCACCTGCCCCGCTCCTCCTACAAAGCAGCCACCAGGGTGCCTCCCGAGCCCATCCAACCCTAGTTCCTTTCCTCTCCGCCGCCACACCCTCTCTTCCCCCTTCTCCTCTTCTCTTCTTCCCGAGAGCACCCGAGCGCCACCACAATTTCAGCCGGAGGAGCACGTCACCATGGAGATCGCGCCGGGGTAGGAGGAGCTCGTCTGCAACGCCTTCGTCACCACGAGCAGGATCTAGAGCTGCAGTACGACCACACCAGGGCCTGCTACGTCTACTTCCTCTTCTTCGGCCACACCGATGTCTACCCCGCACCTGCACGTCACCGCCATCATCCACCTCATCACCGATCCGCCCTTCTCCGGCCTTGGGTGAGCACCACCGCCACCTGGCAACCCTCTTCCCTCCTTTTGCTCTGGACGACGCCATCGAGCGTTCGGTCACCGTCGCCACCGTCCGCGGCACGAGCTCTGCCTCCTCTGCTCGGCCACCTCCTACACGCTGTCGAGCATGTCCGCGGGCATGAGCACCAGCTCCTCTGCCCTCGAGCAAGCACGCACGCCTCACGGACACGCAGCTACACCGCACCCTCTCACACAGCACTGCCCGATCCGGGTCGTCGCCGGCTGCACCTGCTCCGTCGCCGTCAGTTCTCTGAAGCCTGAAAAATTGCGTGCAATTTCAGTTAACTCCGGCCGTATGCCTCAACTAGTGTCAGATCCAGTAGCTAACACGATCCGCTTCACAGCCCAACTGGTCTTGCTCCACGCACCGCACCGATCGATCCAGGGATCGAGTTCACGATCCGTCAAATTAAGCACCCTTTTTCCCTCTTTCTCTGGTCACTGACAGGTGGGTCCCCTGGATCGACATGTCATACTGATGTGTAGTTTTCCCTCGGTGACAAAATATCTCCAGATCCAGATCTGACGTTTTTGCAGGAAAACCCAGTTTTTGAACTTCTTTTGCAAATATGTCCTTTGGCATGTTTCTGTCCTGTTTTCCAATTAATTAAATCTTGGCCAAACCTTTTCAAATATTGCAATAAAAATATGTTTTGAACTCATAAAATTGTAATCTGTCCAAATATAAATTTTGTTTAGTTTTTGGAATAAATTTAAAATGGCTAAAATAAATAAATCTTTGCTAATTAATTAATCTTGCAAAATTCATAACTTTTGTTTTACAATTCCAAAATTAAGAATTTTATATCAAATTAAAGCTAAAAATGCAATCTGTTTGAATCTAATTTTGCATGCATGAATTAAATAAATTAACACTCGGGTAATTTGGAAATCCAATTAATTGAATTAATAAAATGCCCTAATTACCTTAATTGTTTAATTAAATTGCTAAATCCTAATTTAACTTGCCTAATAAAATGCCTAGCACTTAAATTGCTGCATATTTAATTTTTCTCATGTCATCATCCTTGTTTGAATGCATTTGTATTGATCGCCTTTTCCTATGTTTTGGGGTTACCAGTAGACGACGACGTTGCCGAGTACCCCGACACCTCAGAGGATCTAGCCCAGTACCAGGCTACTGAGACAACAGGCAAGCAGCCCCTCCCCAACTTTCTCATGTGATGCCTATTCCTGTTTTGCATGCTTTAGGACTTCCGTTCTGATGTGTCTTACGATTCCTATTAGAACTGCATAGCCTGATAGAAGTCCACTTATACCTGATATGCCTGCCTATATCCTATGCTTGTTTCTAGTTACGTTTAACTAGTATTCTTAGGAGTTGCTTGTGGTCTAACACATGCTTAGCTGGTATATCTTAATAATTGAAGACTTGCTATGTGGGAATCACTTTATTATAATTAAAGATAAGGCACCGGCGGAATATGGTGATTTGTTCTGCTAGTGTCGCCTAGGAAAAACCGTTCTTTTCCGCTTATCCAAGAATGAGCGCCCTACCCACATATGGAAAGACTTATGGAACCCCCCGCAACTCAGTACCGGATCTGTTATATTGGTTAGGGAGCCACATAGTAGTTCGGGTGTTTACCATTTGGAGCATACGCACAATGCATGATGAAGATGAGAGGTTACAACTATGGGGGGCGCATATAGGTTTGCGGAATGGGCGTTAATCGCATGTGGAAGGAGGAGCAATCGTATGAGTGTTATCCTCGTATGAGTGTTATCCTCCCGAAGCCGTTCACGCAACGTTTGGGCCCGCAAAGGAGTTTCGGCCGGGCTCCCCACGTGGATCAGTCTCAGATAGGTGGCTCTCTATCCAATGTAGTAGTGAAGGGGAAGGTCATGTTGAGATACCTAAATGCCTTTGTGGTGTGTGGTTGATTGAACGTGTATGGTACATTTGGGCACCCCTGCAGGGTTAAATCTTTTCGAAAAGCCGAGTCCGCGGTTATGGACGACTTGGGTAATGTGCTGGCTAAAAAGATCATAGACATCACAGTATATATTAAATAGCTAAATTGACTAGTAAATAGCCATATTCAAATAATAACCTGCTAAAACTTGATAACGCGTGAGTGCTCCGGACTTCTTCCTCGTGGGAATATGATACGATGGAGTTGTCTCAGGACGGGTATTGCTTGGTGAGTAGTATAGCTCAGTAGCGCAAGCGCTCTCTTCCCTTATTCTAATTAGACGCAAGTTGTAGCGTGTCTTCTGTAGATGATAGGTTGCTGCTGCTGCAAGTCCCCATACAGCCCCTTTTCAACCCCAAATGCATGTGCATCGTACCTTCATTTACCCTTGTGCGTAAGACTTGCTGAGTACCCCCGTACTCATACCATCGGGTGTCCGGTGCCCGTGTTTTCACCGATGCAGGAGCGACAGCAGAGTTCGACGATCCAGATGGTGGCTACTACGTAGAGTTCGACGCTGACTACGACGAGTGATTGCTTCCGCTGTATTCGGGACATATTATCCCCTGAGATGTAATAAAAGTATTTCGAACTATGTTTATTATTCTTTTGTGTCGTACTTGTGCATGTGATGTAATCCAATTGTGGTTCTACTTGGCGAAATGTATTTTCCGCTAAGTGGGGCTTACAAAAATAGTCCCCGACACCCTTCGGAAGGGAGGCGGCCGAAAACACAGAAACACCGAAACAGAGATCTGGAGCTGCAGATTGGAGGGGGAAAGCTCCGGCAGAGCGCTTCCGGCGTGGTCTCCATCTCCCCCAATGACATCTCCACCCTCTCCATGATGAAGAGGGAGTAGTCCACCCCTGGACTATGGGTTTGTCGAAGTAACTTATGTATCTCTCCTCTCTCTTGAGCTTCACTAATTAGCACCGTATGAGCTGCCGAACATGATTACGGTCATCTATGTAATACCTTTGTGGTGGATCTCTTTATGAGTTAATATATGTTTGAGATTGCAATTGTTTTGTTTCAGTCATGAAAGTAGATGCATATTATGTACCCCGTTCTTGTCTACTTGTTTTGATCAAGCATGTTTATGAGAGCATGTGTGGGGGAACATGCGCATTATTTGGAGTAATGAGGGGGTGGCTAGTGCGGTGAAAGTGAGAGAAGTTCCGCGATCCACTTGTGTATTTTTACCTTACTTTGTTGCCTCACTAGGGATAAAGAAAAATACCACGCTACCGGAGGTGTGGGTGTGACCATTGCCACTTCTCCATGACTAGTTTAACTTCATGTCATAAGACTTAAAGCTATACTCCGATTTATCTTAGTTACTGAGGTGCTAAGATTTAGTTCACATCTTGGTGGAGTATAAGAGAGATTAGTAAACTAAAGATCTCTATGTTAGGACGTGATGCCCATATAATTAGTAACTTGTCATGAAACCTTTTGTTGCAATCTCATATGTCAATTCTAGTGTTCCATTATCTACCACTTTATTAAAGAGAGAGTGCATTTGTGAAACCATGAACCCCGGTCCATTTTTAATCATAAGAAACACCTTCCCAACAACTTTTATCCACATTACATTTTCTGCCATTTAAAAATCCGAAAATACAAAAATACTTTTATATCTTGCATTCACAATACAAAACCCAAAAATATCATCCATCATTGTTTCCACCATCCTTGCATATTTATTTATCATCATTGCATATTTTTTCTTGTTTGCATTTGTTATATTTTCATATCATTCTCACACCTTGTGCTTGCCAACCACTTGGTGAGGTTGAGGGCACAAAACAATTTACTTTGTTTGTAGGTTTTCAAGAGAAGGATAAGAAGATAAATCTTTCACTACTGATTCCCAGAGAGTTCGATATTAAACCCTCGAGTCACCCCTCGTGGGGAAACCGTCTTTCCTATACTACACACTTTGCGCTTGGAATCTCAACCTAAGCTAAGTTCAAGGCCATCAGTCACGTCCCGAGGGGCATAACGAGAGAGGTGGTTGAACTCACGCCCATAAGCTTGGACGTCCATGCGTCCCTGGTTCAGATCCAGGAACTCCCTTCTTCTCATGTCCATGATGGGCTTCGGGATATAAGCCGCACGGAAGGCAGTGCGGAATTCAGCCCAGGTGAAGACATGGCCCACGCAAACATGGACACATGGCTTTCCCACCAAGGAACAGCGGCTCCATTTAGAAGGTAGGTGGCGAAGTTCACTTGTTCAGCAGCCGGCACATGCAGTGCGGTGAACTTGCGCTCGAGAGCACGTAGCCAGTCGTCGGCATCCAGCGGCTCTCTAGCATCAGAGAAAGTCGGTGGTTGGGAGCGCAAGAACTTCGTGAGGGTGATGCAGTCATTGTTCCTTCTGGCACCCTGCTGCACCAACTGCTCGAGCAGGCGGTTCTCCTCAATAGCCATCAAAACCTCCACCATAGAGGGTGGCGGCGGTGGCTCAGGATCACCTTGTTTACTACGACGGGCAGGAGCCATTCTGAAGATTTGGAACAAGGACACAGTTAGTAACCATCTTCGAACATTTAGGATAGAGCACTAGCGTCCTCCCTGGTACAAAGATTTAAGATGGCACTAACACAAATGAACAGAACAAGACAACCACGTATGACATCACGTCAACGCGGCGGTGGCAAACAGAAGCAAAGGACTCGAGACATACACTGGACGGTAAGAACCCAACCCCGAGAACCTAAAACTTTGACACAAATGTTAAAACAAATAGAGGTAAGATAACTCGGAGATAGAGCGAGTTGGGTAAGGAGTAAAAAGAATCCTAAGAGGGTTTTCATAACTCATTTTTAGGTTATAAATAATTTTCACGACACTAGACTCGACATCGACCAATAGAAGGGTTTCCTACAGGCAGTCCTGCTCTGATACCAATTTGTAGCGCCTCGACCCCGGAATAATACAGAGAGGCTATGTAACCCACAGGCTATGCTACACAATCGAAGGGCACTGGGGTTACCGCTCCCACGCAACACTTCGATCATGCCATAAACACTGGCATAGCTATCAATGCATAATAAGGAGATCAAGACTGTGGAACAACTGGCACATCACAGACTCTACGGCACAAAAGATCATAGTTCAACTCATATAGCGAGAAAGATAGCAAATTACACAACAGAGGTCACAGACCCAACATTACAACATGCGGAAGCGAATTTAGTTGTCTAACAACAAGATCCAAATTATGGCCTAAGAGGCCTACAATAACAAATATCCCAACCAGCTTGTTCCAAGACGTCCCAAGCTGCCACCTGGGAACCCCAGACTACTCGTCGATGTCAATGTAGAACCCACCTTCCTGTGCGGTGGCGTCCTCCTCTGAAACAAATAATAATCAACAAAGGGAGACTGATTACGATGTACTCGCAAGTTTAGTAGGGCGATATAGGCCCAATGATGACAGGCTCTAAAGCTGTATAGTAGCTGTTTTTGCATAAAGCTAGTTTTCCTTTTTAAAGACATAAATGACTCATGGCATCGACTACTCGGAAGGTTTTTTGAAAGGGGATAAGATAGTAAACTTTCTTTCTTTAGTTCACATTGAACCAATAGTAGCCAGAAACCACCACTCATCTCCACCAAGGCACCCCCTCGAATCACCCTCGAGGAAATGAACCTTTAACATACGTTGCCAAAGCTGCAACCTCTAGTTGCCAAATTTTATTAAGTTTGTGTTCTCTATGGTCTTATCTCCGTTCCCAAGTCGTCCATAACCGCGGCTTTTCAAAAAGATTAAACCCTGCAGGGGTGTACTGTTTTTACCGGTACTGTCCGGCTCGCCTGATTAGCTCTCTTCCGGGGAAAGCCGGCGAGTGGGCACGGTTAAACCTTTACCTTGCATGAGGCTAACCCAAGGATCATCAATGTGCGGAAGGACAAGTTCAGCGCCTCCAACGCCCTGCCCCGCGGCCACATCCTAAACACCACCGTCCTCATCGAGCCTTTCTCCACCAACCCATGATACGTCTCAAACGTATCTATAATTTTTGAGTGATCCATGCTAGTTTTGTGATATTGTCACATGTTTTTACTGTCATTTATATCATTTTTATGCATTTTGTCGGACTAACTATTGACAAGATGCCAAGTGCCAGTTCCCTGTTTTTCTGTCTTTTTGTTTCAGAAATTTACTTCTGGAAATATTCTCGGAATTGGACGAAAATTTACGGGGAATTTTTATTTGCCACGACGAAGTACCAGTCCGAAGGAGAGCCAGAGGGGAGGCCCACAGGGCAAAGGCGCCCACCTGCCGCGGCCTGCGGGTCACCGCGGGTGGGGCCCGCCCCTGCCCGTGGGACCTCACCTCAGCCCCCTCCGACGCCTATAAATTTCCTTTTACCCTAAAAACGTCGAGGCGGCCATTATTTTCCAGAAACTCGACCCCGACGCGCCGTCACCGAAAACCCAAGTTCGGGTCCAATCTGAAGTTGATCCCGGCACTCTGCCAGAGGGGAAATCGATCCCGGAGGGCTGTTCATCGTCATGCCTTCCTCCGGATAATTTGTGAGTAGTCTCACCACGGACTACGGGTCCATGGCAGTAGCTAGTCGGTAGTCTCTCTCTCTTGTGCTTCATGTCTTATGATCTTGTGAGCTGCCTAACATGATCAAGATTGCTTATTGTAAGCTATGTGATGTGTTTGCTGGGATCCGATGGATTATGAAGTTATGTTCAGATTGTGCATGATTCTTATATGAGTGATTTATGTTCTTGTATGCTCTCCGATGTGGTAGTTACTTTGGCCAAGTGATTGTGTGTATCTCCAAGAGGGGTATTTATGCTAGATAGTGGGTTCATGCCCCCTTTATTCCTGGGCACGAGGGACAGAAATATCTAAGGGCAAGGGTGTGTTGTTTCTACTAAGGGTAAAACAGCGGTGTTAATGTCTCTTTTGATATTAGTATTGCTTACTTCATGCACTTTACTTAATGCAATTGTCTGTTGCTTGCAACTTAATACCGTTGGGTGATAGGCTGTCCCACGGTGGACTTTTTAGACAAAGATGCAGTTGGACTCAACGGTCTTTGTTCCTTGTCGTGATGCCTCCATAAATATTATCATGTCCTTTTTGTCATAGCTAAATTGGGTTTGTATCATGATCTTGTCAATTGCCTAGTTGTAATTCGTTCACCCATCACATGCATNCCGCGTCGCTCCTCTCCACCACGCGAGCTCCTCCGGCTCGATCTCGAGCTCCCGCACCTGCACCTCACTGTCGGCCGCCTCTTCCTCTCCCTTCCCCGACCTTCCTCTCCTCCTTGCTCCTCCCGCCGTCGTCGCCTCGTCCCCTCCCGCGCCAGCTCCCCGTCGCCCGAGCCGCTCAAGCCTCACCGCCCTCTCTGGCCCGGCTCCCTATCTCGCGCCGCGGACCCTGTCGCTCCTCCGCCCCGACGTCCTCCTTGCGCGCTGCCCAAGCTCGCCTCCTTCGGCCTCCCCTGCGCTGCCCCGACCTCCCGCTCCACCACCGGCCGCTCCCCTGCCCGGCCACCGCTCCACCTCGCCTCCTCCTCTCCTTCCCCCACCTCGGCCGCACCCTGCCGGTCTCCTCTCCCCGCCATCGAGCTTCCTCCGCCCCCTGCATCTTCACCTCGTCGCCCTGCTCCTCCCCGTCGCAACCACGGCCGCCCCGACGCCCGCGTCACCTTCTCCCTCGCCATGGTCGCCGTTCTCTGTCACCGGCAGGCCCCTCGCGCCGAGCTCTGCCCCTGCTCCCGTGCCTCTCTCCCTGTGGCGCCCCAGCTCCTCCTCTGCACCGCCTCCTGCTCCCCGATACAGCTCCCCATCGGCCTCCCTCCACCGATCTCCGCCCCGTCCTCGCCTCCCCATCCGGCGTCTCCTAGCGTGCTGTTGTTCCGTCGCCCTACCATGCTGTTGCTGCTGTTCCCGGTTGCCTCCGTGCAAGTTCCCGTTCCCCGGTGTCCGTCTCCGTTGCCGTCCCCGACGCGTCTCCGTGCTTCATTTCCCGGTTATCCCCGTCGGGAAAGCCCGTCCCCGATGTTCATGTTTTGGTTCCCCGACGCATCCCCGATGGAGTTTCCCGGTGGACGTTCCCGTCGTGAAGTTTTCCCCGTCTCCGGTTTCCCGATGTTTCCCGATTCCGTCCCCGAAGTTGTTTCCCGTCAGGAAAACCCGCCAAGGTCTCCGTGGATGCACCAAGTTCTCCGTGCCGTGAACCCCGACGACCGAACCCCGACGCCCCGGACCCCGTTGACCCCGAAGCCCGGAATGCCAAGGTCTGCTACGACGACGACCCGAGTACGACTACCTCCCTGACGACGACTACCTCGACTACTTCAATCGGAACGACTACTTCCTCGATGTTGACTACTTCGACTACTTCGACCCCGGATGGATGACTACCTCGACTACTTTGACTCCGGATGAACGACTACTTCGACTACGACGACTACTTCGACTACTTCCTCTCCGACCCGAAGACGGTGGTCCTGAATCCGAAGTTTCCCCAAATCCGATGTGTGACCCCAACCCTAAACCCTATATACCATATTTATGCGTATCTTATAAAATCATGCATCATTAATTAACATCGCACCTTTATCCATTTAGTCGAACTAAACCACCTTTAATTATGTGGTTTGTCCAGTGCATCTATATTTTGCACAGATCCCATTTAAAATGTTTTGCCATGTGTTAGGGAATAAAATTGAACAACATTTAATTTGTCATGCATCATGTCATCAACATGCCGCTTCTTTTGCCCTAGAGTAAAATGCATCTTTTCCGTTGCCAGTGTTCGTTGCTTCTTCGGGAATAGGACGATGAGTTGATGTGAGTAACGACAGGTTCTGCTACCTCTACCGGATTGCAGGCAAGTGATACTCCCTTGCTATCTTAGCTTGTTTTCTGTCTCTTACTCCACCTATCTTTTGTTCCTTGCTAGCCTTATGTATCGATGCTTGTGTCCCGATCCTATTTGCATGTTTACCTGACAGCCATGATATAGCCAACCTCCACCTCCTATTACCCTGTTGCTTGTTTACCTTGTTAGCCTTGCGAGTCGTAGTGCATGCTTAGGTGCTTTGCTTGAGTCCTGTTATCTCTTTTATCTAGTCTTGTTCTTAACATGATAGCTAGGCTCAACTAAAATGGTAATCTTTAATTTCTGTTGCGATGGGAATAACTTAATAAAGATAAGGCACCGGCAGAAGGCCAAACGTGGCGTTTTGTTCTGCTAGTGTCGCCTAGGACCCGAGTTCTTTTCCGCTGATCCAAGACTGAGTGCACTAACCACATGTGGGAGTTCTATGGACCTCCCCACAATCTATTACCGGATCTTCAAATATGTACAGGAGCCACAACTTAGTTCGGGTGTTTCCATTTGCGCGCGTATCACGATGATGATGATGAGAAGGTAAGATGATGATGGTTACGTGGTTACTACGGTAGGGCTTGCGGTACGTTCGTTTATCGAGTGTGGAAGGAGGGGCAATCGTATGAGTGTTCCCTCCCGAAGCCGTCCACGCAACGGTTAGGCCCACCTCGAAGCTTCGGCCGGACTCTCAAGGTGGATCAGACCTAGCTAGGTGGCTCCCTGGACTTGTTTGTAGAGAAGGGAAGTATTGCGTCGAACGCTCCACCGGTACACCTCTAAGCGAGTGTTTCGATGTGTGTGGGTTCATTGGTGCATCCCTGCAGGGTGAAATCTTTTCGAAAAGCCGTGTCCGCGGTTATGGACGACTTGGTGAAATGCACTGGCTAAAAGATCATAGACAACTTGCACCTTATAATGATAATAACTTGACTAGTAAGATAAATTACTTGAATAATAACCCATAAAACTTGACCACCGTGTGAGTTGCCCTGATTGCTTCCTCGCGGGCGGGTGATCGAGGGAGTAATACTTGGGCGGGTTTTTGATGTGGTGAGTAGTATAGTTGGTTCCTTATGCGCTCTCTTACCTTGTCTCTGATAGACGAACGTTGTAGTGTGTCTCTATAAGTTGTTAGTGCTGCTTGCCGCCGCCTCAATTGCTAACCCTCTTTCCCGGAATTCCAGCTTTGATATCTTGTGAGTATTACTTGCCAGTACTTCTACTAGTACTGACCCCTTCGGGGCTGCTATTCCAATGCAGCCGACAGGTTTGAAGTCTGGCGACGTTAGCTTCGGAATCCCTCCGGCTTGGCCTGGGCAGGGATATGGTGCCTTCGTTTATCTTCAGGACTCTTAGTCCAATTTGTATCTTGTCCGTAGTCGGATGCTACTTCGCTTCCGTTGTTGCATGGTTCTTTGTGTTGTATCTTTCGTTCTTGACTCGGTGAGTCATTGTTGTATATATGTTCTTTTGTGGGTTCCGTCGAGAACTGTTGTAATGTTATCACAATTCCCTCCGCATAATGTGTGTGTTGCGACGTGCACGTTATGCCTGGTGGGCGTCCTTTAGGATCGTTATTATGCGGATTTGGCGGGAACGCTCAAGTCTGCATAGTATCGATCTTGGGGCGTTACACATGACTAGACTGCGCCACTAGTATATGTTAGCCGTGGCGCACGGGAACACAGTGCGCCACGACTAAGTTGGGATAAAGGTGCTAGCAGAAAAGGAAAACCTGGGCCCACACTTAGCCGTGGTGCACCTCTTTGGCGCACCTTCGGGAGGCTGCGCCACGCATATTTTCCTAGCCGTGGCGCACATAATTTAGACGCGCCACGCGTACTTGTGCGCAGACCGGCCGGCCAGGGTCCAACTTAGCCGTGGCGCAGGGGCGTGCAGCGTGCGCCACGGCTATTAGCCTACCTGTGGCGCAGGCCCAGTTGGTGCGCCACGAATACTTAGCCGTGGCGCAGGACGTGCTTGGTGCGCCACGGCTATAGATCCCACCTATAAGCATTTTCCTGCTAGTGAAAGCTCTCCGAGACCTCCCAAGGTTGGGGGTGGCCTGGCGGTGTTGGACACGATTTGGGCCGGACAAGATCTTTGGGACCCCCGATATGGCAGATTTTTGTGTCCGCACCCCAAAGGGACTTTAGGGTCTCCTTTAAGACTCCCCGGTGGAGATGCTCTTATATATCTGTTCATTGGTTAGCTGCGCGTGTACGTACAACTCCTGGCCGTAGGCGATATCTAACGGCTCATCTCTAACCTGATTAACTATGTCATTATCATATAACATAGTCCGCTGATAATATCGACAACCACAGGTTGGACAACCATATCATGTGATTCATGTTTTTTGCATAGGATTATCCTCTCTTTTCATTTCTGTAAGGTCGGTGTTTATATGTGTTGTAACTTGATCTTTATTTTACAAATGAGACACGTATTATCATGTGCTTCATATGCAACATCAAATATAGGGAGCGCCAAATCAATATGTGTATATGTTGTCGTATCAGCTTGTGCGGTGATCGTTTCCTATACAACACTCGTTGTGTCATGTAGGGAAATGCATGCACCCCCCTGATGGGGTCGCAGCATAGAAAACAAAAATTTTCCTACGCAAACAGGCGGAATAAACCCCAAGGATCTAGATCTACTAGATGAAGGTAGCGAAGATGAGATCCAATCTCTTACCCTTGAAGATCAACAAACGCGTTTTGTCGGTGCAGGGGTTGGCTAGTCGATCCCCGCAACTAGACTCATCTAGTCGCGAGGAGATGTATTTCCTCGAAGTCCAATCCGACGAAGTGCCACAAGGGGTAGCACCTCCGCGGTATCCACACGTACGGCTCGATGTAGATCTCCTCCTTCTTGATCCCGCAAGCAAGGTGGAGATGGCTAGATGGATCTCGGCACCACGACGGTTGTGGTGGCGTTGATGGTGTAGTCTCCACGAGCAGGGCTTCGCCAAGCCAAGCAAGAGGAGAGGGAGAGGAGGGCATGGTGCAGCAGCCCTACGGCTAGGGGTGGTGCAGCATCTATGGTGGAGGAGATGGCGGCAGCCCTACGGGGAGGGGTGGCGCCAAGGGGAGGTAGAGATGGGGGGGGTGCGGCTGCTTGGGGAGGAGCACATGAGGTGCGGCAGCCCTCCCCTGCCCCCTCCTTATATAGGAGGCCAGGGGGCTGCGCCCCACCTCTCTCTAGGGCCGGCGGCTAGGGGGGAAGGCTTGCCCCCCAAGCAAGCCCTAGGGTTAGGGTGTTGGGAGGCCGGCCCCTTCCCCTCTTGGCCCTCCACGCATGGGCCCTTTAGGGCTGTGGTGCGGCTGGCCCATGAGGCCAGTCCACCACCCCTTTAAATCATATGGACCCCAAACACTTTTGGGCCCCACTTCTAGACTCCTCTAGAACCTTCCGGAACCTTCCGGTACCCCCGCTTAAATATTCCGGAACTTTTCCGATACCTCCGGAAACCACTTTCCTTATATGAATCTTATTCTCCGGACCACTCCGGAACTCCTCGTGACGTCCGGGATCCCATCCGAGACTCCGAATCACCATTCGTTCATTCCATCAATTATCTCATCGCTAACCCTAGCTACATCGGAGCGTTAAGTGTGTGACCCTACGGGTTCGAGAACATGCAGACATGATCATATCAATAATCAATAGCGGGACCGGGATGCCCATATTGACTCCTACATATTCAACGAAGTTCTTTATCGATTGAACCACGATGCCGGAGATTCTTAATCTCATATACGATTCCCTTTGTCTCACCGATATTTAATTTGCCCGAGATTTGATCGTCGATATCTCCATATCTAGTTCTATCTCGTTACCTGGCAAATTCTCTTTACTCGTCCATAATATAGGATCACCGTGATTACCACTTAATCACATGGTTGCAACCTTTCCGATGCTATATTACCGAGAGGGCCCAGAGATATCTTTTCCGTCACAAGGAAGGACAAATCCCAGTCTTGATTCATGTCACCCAACAAATACCATCGGAGATACCTGAAAGCCACCTTTATAATCACCCAGTTACGAAGTGACGTTTGATGTCCACAAAGTATTCCTCCGGTAAACGGGAGTGACATAATCTCATGGTCTAAGGAAACTATACTTGGCATACTAAAAGTGTTGGCAATGAAACTGTTGTGACACGATCAATTGCAACTCTTTATTATTTGGGTCTTGTCCATCACATCATTACTCCTAATGATATGACTCCGTTATCAAGTGACTATAACAAGTCCATGGTTAGGAAACTCTAACCATCTCTTGACTAACGAACTAGTCCGGTAGAGGCTTACTAGGGACACCTGTTTGTTTATATTCCACACATGTATTATGTTTTCGGTTAATACAATTATAGCATGGAGAATAAACTATTATCATAAACATGAATATGCTAATAAACCATTTTATTATTGCCTCTAGGGCATATTCCCAACACCCCCCCCCCCCGGTGTAAACAGCCCTACCTTGGTTATGAAAAATACGAAGAATTTTTCCACTTTTTGTTTCCATGTTTGCATCATAGCATCCATATGCATTTTTGCCATTTCAAACTTTCACTTGGAAACAATTGAAATGGGAAGCGCAAACTTCTCAACATCCAACCAATGAAAATGCCAAACTTGGAAACCAACTAAATGAACCTCCAAATTGTTTAGGAGTTCTAGCTTTGCATTGTATAACATTTTCTCACTTTTCAGATTTTGTCAAATAAGAAATGACATGAGAGTTGAAATTGGCTGAATTAAATTCCTATTTTTGGAACCAAGTTAGAACTTCCAAAAATTCAAACTAAAATCATGGGGAGTCTCAAAATGGTTGTGAGAGCTTCCATGAAAATTTCCATGATTTTTGGTTTTGTTAAAATGCCCCATTTAAAGGCATTTTGGAAATTGCTCCAATTTTACCCTATTTAAAAACTATGAACAAATGTTGGTCAAATTAATTTATTTGACCTCACCAATTTTTGTGGGACACCTGAAGGTCAATTGGGGCCTACTTGAATTTTTCTGGAATTTATAAAAAGGTCCTGGTACCTCAAATAAGTTGCTAAAACCTGCTAGGGACCAATTCACAATTTGTTTTGAAAGTGGCCGGGGGCTTCTTCGCGAAATGTTTTTCCCCTCCACTGTGGCCATGGCGCACTGGCGCCATGCCTCCAGGCTGGCCGGCGCCATGCCGCGCTGCCTCCTCTCTCTGGTGGTCAAGGTCCTGACGAGGACGCCCACCTGCTCCCTCCCCCTCCACTTTCCTTTCTTTTGCCCTTTTTCCCGGATCGGGTTCGGCGATTTTAGCTCGCTCCCGTGCCGACGTTGACCGCCGCCGCTAACCACCGTATTGCCATCCGTCGGAGCCGCCCCACGCAAATCGAAGGCGGCAGGACGCGTCGCCACTTCTTCCTCTTCCTTCCTGTGGGAGGAATCGAGCCGGGAGGCCCTGCAGCAACGCGTTCATCGTCGACTGCTTCCACCGGTGCCGCCGCACGCCGGAGTCGATTTCGGTCGCCGTCGGCCCACCCCTCGCCACACCGACCACACCAGCGGGCTCACGGGTGAGCTAGCTCACTTTTTGCCTTCTCCCTCGCCCCACAATTCCTCTCTACCGCCGTCGTTTGGTCGCCGACGGCCGCCGGTGTCACCGCACGTCCAGCGCGCCCCGGCCTGGGCGTCGGCCTGAGCCGGCCAGCAGGCCGGCCGGTTCCGAAGGAGGCCCGGCCTAACACCCGGCCTGGGCCGGCCACGAGGCCGGCAGCCTCTGGCTTGGGCCCGGCCTAACACCCAGTTTGGGCCGGCTCTGAGGCCGGCCTGCTCTGCCATTGTCCCGGCCTGCACCCCGGCCTGGGCCGACCTGTGGGCCGGCCTGCAACAGTAAAAACAGAATAAGTTTAAAATTCAAATATTTGATAACTTTTAAAATGTTGGTCCAAATTTAAAAATAAAATACCATTTTGCTCAGGAAGACAAATCCTACCTATTGGAACAATTTAAATGTTATTTTTGAAACCATATTTTGCGGTGTTTTTAAGAATTCCTAAAATGGGTTAATTATTACCTGAATTTGAGAAATTCATAACTTATTAAATATTGATCCAAAAATTATGAATTAAATATCAAAGTGATCAACTTGTCAAATGCTATCAAACCATGCACTTCTCACCTCATGATCGCAAATTCTTATTTGATGTTTTCATAATTTGTTTAAATGAATTAAATCTTTTATTTAATTAATATGCTATTTATTCATCGGTGCTCCGAAAATTACAAATAAATTACCCAAATGATCGGAATGACAAACCCTAACCATTTCATGTCATCTTCATGCATTTTGATCCACTTCCCTAATAATTCAATAATTTATGAAGAATGTGGTCACTAAGATTAATATGGGGTTGTATCCAAATAATTGCACTAATTATTTGGCTCCCTATTCAATGTTGCTATTTAAATTATAATGATATCCTTGCATGAATTTGACATGTCATCATGTGATTGCGCATTGCACCTTGTGTCCTTGTGATTTATGTGTTCTTTGTTTTTCTTTTGGGTTTCGATAGATTCCGGAGTCGAGGGTCTCTCTACTTACCCCGACGAGCAGTACTTCACGCCCGGGCAGCAAGGCAAGAGATAACCTAACCTTCTTGGCATCTAGCATCCTATGATTTTATCAAATTATTTTATCCACCATAATATTGCATGCGGTTCAAATGTCTCTTTTGGTAAATATTAGAATATCCTATGAATGCATGTTCTTCCCCGAGCCAATCACATGTATCCCTACCTATGAAACCTAGGGTTGAAGTGTTGGCCGAGATAAAGATAAAATGGTTGTATTCATATGCTTAGCTATGCTTAGCCTGCTTAAATAAATGCTTTATGTCCGTTATTAATTCTGTAATTGTTGATGATGATGGAATGATTCGGGCATGGTGGATAAATGTGATGCTTAATTAAAATGCTAAGACGGCTTGGGTGAGTTGCCATCGGGGATGGTGTTTTGCCTCACTCTAGCCCCTAGGTGCGAGTTCTTTACCTCTTGAACCAAGACGAGCGTGCTGCCATTGGTGGGTGTATGGGCGCCTTACTGACCAAATAATTTGTGAGGGGCTTGTCAAGGGTCCTCTAGTTCGAGTTTCCATTTGCCGTGTGTGTGAGCGGAAAAAGAATTGATGAGGATGGTGGTGTTTAGGATGTGACGGTGGGGTAGGACGCTGGGAGCGCTGAACCTGTCCTTCCGCCACTGATGGTCCTTGAGTAAGCCTCATGCATTGTAAAGGTCTAACCGCGCCCGCTCGCCGGCCTTCCCCGGAAGAGGGCCAACTAGGTGAGCCGGACGGTACCAATGGGTAAAATAGTACACCCCTGCAGGGTTAATCTTTTCGAAAAGCCATGTCCACGGTTATGGACAATCTTGGGATCGGATATAAGATCATAGTGAATATTAACCTAATTGTTATGGCAGCTAAAGGTTGCATAATCAACTTGAGATAAAGGTTCATTTCCTCGAGGGTGATTCGAGGGAGTGCCTTTGGTGGAGATGAGTGGTTGGTTACAAGTAGGTTCGCCGAGAACCGAAGATGAAATGTTACTCTCTTACCCCTTTATAAAACTATTCTGAGTAGACGATTGCCATGTGTCATTTATGTTTCGGTTTATGAAAATTAGCTTTATGCAAAAGAAATACATATAAAGCTTTAGAGCCTCCGTCAGTCATTGGGCCTATATCGCCCTACTAAACTTGCGAGTACATCGTACTCAGTCTCTCTTTGTTGCCTCTATGATTTTGTATTTCAGAGGAGGACGACACCGAGCAGCTAGGTGGGTTCTTCGTTGACGTCGACTACTAGTCTGGGGTTCCCAGGTGGCAGCTTGGGACCGTGGAACAAGCTGGCTTGGGTGATGTTTATTGTAGGCCTCTTAGGCCATATATTTGCTTCTTGTTGTTAGACAACACTACCCGCTTCCGCTTGATGTATTGTTGGATCCGTGATCTTTTTGATGTGTAATATTTGTAATCTTCTCGTTATATGAGTTGCTATATGTTTTGTGTCGTAGAGTCATGCAATGTGCCAGTTTGTTCCACAAGTCTCGATCTCTGTGTTATACCTTGATGGTTGTGCCAGTTACATAGCCTCTCTGTATAATTCCGGGGTCGGGGCGCTACAAGTTGGTATCAGAGCAGGACTGCCTGTAGGAAACCCGTTCTTTTGGTCGATGTCGAGTCTAGTGAAAAATTAATTCTAACCTAAAAATGAGTTGTGAAAACCTTCTTAGGATTCTTTTTGCTCCTCATCCAACTCGCTCTACTCTGATTCTTACCTCTATTTGTTTTAAGCTCGGTGTCAAGTTTTAGGTTCTCGGGGTTTGGGTTCTTACCGTCCGGTTTTTGTCTCGAAATCCTTGTATCCGTTTGAAATCGCCGCGATGACGTCATGTCACCGTGGTTGCCTAAATCTGTCCTTGATGTTTATTGCTTCTTAAATATCTATATCTGGAAGCAACCAATGATCTATCTTATCTGTCGGAACTTGGTTACTAACTATGTCCTTGTTCCAAATCTTCAGAATGGCTCCTACCCGTCGTGGGGAACAAGGCAACCCTGAGGCACCGCCGCCACCCTCGATGGCGGAGGTTCTCATGGCCATTGAGCAAAACCGCCTGCGCAACGAGCATCTGCTCGAGCAGCTGGTGCAGCAAGGGGCCAGGAGGAACACGGACTGCACCACTCTCAACCAGTTCTTGCGGTCCCAACCTCCCACTTTCTCCGAGGCTAAGGAGTCGCTTGATGCGGATGATTGGCTTCGGGCTATAGAGCGCTAGTTTGCCGCTCTTCACGTCCCAGCGGCGGAACATGTCAACTTCGCCACCTACCTGCTGGAGGGAGCCGCCGGCTCCTGGTGGGAGAGCCACGTGGCAATGGTTGCCGCGGGCCATGTTGTCACTTGGGAGGAGTTCCGCTCCGCTTTCCGGGCGGCGTACATCCCCAAGCCTATCCTCGAGCTCAAGAGGAGGGAGTTCCTGGATTTAACCCAGGGACGCATGGACGTCCAAGCCTATGGGCGGGAGTTCAACCACCTCTCCCGTTACGCCCCTCGGGACGTGACGAATGATGAGGACAAGCAATACCTCTTCCGCAAGGGGCTCGCACCTCGTCTCCGATACGAGCTCCTACCCTTCAAGTTCACCTCCTACCAGGAGCTCTACAACCAGGCTCTCACCATGGAGCAGGGTAGGAAGGAGCTGGAGGCTTCCAAGAGGCCAGCTCCAGCTGATCACCAGAGCTCCTCCTCCTCTGAGGGTAAGAAGCGCAAGGTCTTCGTGCCTTCCAGTGCTGTGCCAAAGGCGCCCTTCGCGCCGAAGCCCACCGGGTACCTGCCACCTCCGCCTCGCCCAGCTACCTCGACCTTGGGTGCGGCTGGAGGCGGTTTTCGACCTCGACTACCTGCACCACCGGGGCTCACTTGCTTCGCTTGTGGCCAGCCGGGGCACTACTCCAGGGAGTGTCCCTAGAAGGCACCGGCTCCCTCAGCACCAGCACCATCTACTCCAGCCGCCAAGGCGACCACCGTCAGCCGTGGCCGCCTGAACCACGTTTCGGCTGAAGGCGTCGAGGAGGACCCCGGAGTCCTTATGGGTACGCTCCGAATCAATACATATCCAGCTTCAGTATTATTTGATTCTGGAGCCTCGCATTCGTTCATATCCATATCATATGCACACAACCATCAAATACCGTTTGCAAATATGGATTCCACGTTAGTGGTCAAGACCCCTGGCTCTAGTTGGCGTACAAATTGGATAGCTCCAGAGGTTCAAGTTTCCGTAGGGTCAATCCCGTTTCCGTTCTCATTGATAGCCCTGAGGTCAGAGGGTATCGATGTCATTCTGGGCATGGATTGGCTAGTAAAATATCAGGCCAACCTGGATTGTGCTGCCAAGACTGTCACGGTGATCCACCCGTGCTATGGGGAAGTGCGATACTGGTCCCCAACTTCTGCAACTCCCTCCGCAGCCACTCCTCTCTCCCCGGAGATCAGTTTGTACTTCATGGAAGGAACTACACCGCCAGAAATGCATGAAGTTGCTGTGGTGTGCGATTTTCCCGATGTTTTCCCCGAGGAATTGCCCGGCATGCCACCTGATCGCAGCGTAGAGTTTGTGATTGAGTTGGTTCCGGGAACCGCCCCAGTTTCCAAAACACCCTACCGTATGCCAACGGAAGAGCTAGCTGAATTAAAGAAGCAATTGGATGAGCTACTGGAAAAAGAATTCATCCGGCCGAGTAGCTCACCTTGGGGCTGCCCGGTCATCTTTGTCAAGAAGAGGGACACAAATGTTCCTCGACTGGTCGTTGACTACCGCCCTCTTAATGCGGTGACCATCAAGAACAAGTATCCCATTCCTCGAATAACTGATCTATTCGATCAAATGGCTGGTGCAACGGTATTCTCCAAGATGGATCTGAGGTCAGGTTACCATCAGATAAAGATCCGAAAGGAGGATATTCCGAAGACGGCTTTCACTACCCGCTATGGGTTATACGAGTACACCGTCATGTCTTTCGGCCTCACAAATGCTCCGGCTACATTCATGAGGCTAATGAAATCTATCTTCCACGAGTACCTTGACAAGTTTGTCATTATCTACATCGATGACATCCTTGTGTACTCCAAAACCGAAGACGAACATGTTGAGCATCTTCGACTTGTCTTGACCAAGCTCCGCGATCACCGCCTCTATGCCAAGTTCTCCAAGTGTGAGTTTTGGCTGAAGGAGCTCATTTTCCTCGATCATGTGGTGTCAGCTGCTGGAAGTAGCGGTAATACTTGACAAGATTCAGGCCATCCTGGATTGGCCAACTCCCAAATCCGTCAAAGATATCCGAAGCTTCCTTGGATTGGCGGGTTATTACCGCCGATTTATCGAGGGCTTTTCCAAAATAGCAAAGGCACTGACTGACCTCCTCAAGAAAGGCAAACAATTTGTGTGGTCAGACAAGGCTGAAGAGAGCTTCCAAACCCTTAAGGTCAAGCTCACCACCACCCCGGTACTTGTCCTTCCCGATACCGACAAGGACTTTGTCGTCTATTGTGATGCATCTCTCCAAGGCTTGGGCTGCGTCTTGATGCAAGAAGGCCATGTGGTCGCCTATGCCTCCCGTCAACTCAAACCACATGAGCAAAATTATCCAACTCACGATTTGGAGCTTGCCGCCGTGGTACATGCTCTGAAGCAATGGAGGCCCTACCTGTTGGGCAACCGTTGCGAGATCTACTCCGACCATCAAAGTCTGAAGTATCTATTCACCCAGCCGGATCTGAACTTGAGGCAGAGGAGATGGCTGGAATTGATAAAAGACTATGATGTGACCCTCAATTATCAGTCCGGCTATGCCAATGTCGTGGCGGATGCTCTGAGCCGCAAAGCCTATTGCAACACCTTGCTGGTCGAAAAGGCGCAACCGGCTCTCCACGAGGAGTTTGCTAAATTGAATCTGGAAATTGTACCTTCGGGTTTTCTAACTAACCTCGAGATCAAATCCACTCTTGAGGATGAAATCAAGGCCGCTCAGCAAAATGACGCTGAAATTCTTGAGATCAAAGAGAAAGTGGCAAATGGGAAGGCCAACTGTTTCTCGGTGGATGACAATGGTGTTGTCTATTTCGGTGACCGTCTAGTGGTGCCCAAGAGTGGGAACACAAGAGGGTTGATCCTTTCAGAAGCTCATGAGTCACCCATCTCTATTCACCCGGGTAGCACAAAAATGTACCAAGATCTTCGCCCTTAGTTCTGGTGGTCGTGCATGAAGCATGAGATCGCTGAGTATGTTGCTGAATGCGACGTCTGTCGCCGAGTGAAGGCTGAACATCAAAGACCAGCCGGTACCCTCAGCCCCATAGCCATTCCCGAGTGGAAATGGGATGAAGTTGGTATGGATTTCATCACTGGCTTTCCAAAATCACAAAAGGGCAACAATGCTATTTGGGTCATCATCGACCGTTTGTCAAAGGTTGCCCATTTCCTTCCGGTTCGGGAGGATATCAATGCTGCTAAATTGGCGGAGCTATATATGGCCCGGATTGTTCCTTTGCATGGGGTTCCTTTGCGGATCATCTCCGACCGTGGAAGCTTATTTGTGTCCAAGTTTTGGCAAAGTTTCCAAACAGCTCTTGGAACCCGTCTCAACTTTAGCACCGCCTATCATCCTCAAACCGACGGTCAAACTAAAAGAGTAAATCAAGTTCTTGAGGACATGCTTCGGGCTTGTGTCATCTCCTTTGGCAAGGGTTGGGAAAATTATCTCCCTCTCGCCGAGTTCTCCTACAACAATAGCTATCAAGCCAGTTTGCAAATGGCTCCCTTCGAGGTCCTTTATGGGAGAAAATGCCGGACTCCTCTAAATTGGTCTAAAACTGGAGAGAGGTCCCTCTTCGGTCCTGATGTGATCAATGAAGCCGAAGGGAAAGTCTGTGTCATTCGAGAAAATCTCAAGGCTGCTCAATCCCGTCAGAAAAGCTATTATGACAAGCACCATCAAGAGGTCCACTACAAGATTGGTGACAAGGCTTATCTTCGAGTCTCTCCTCTCCGAGGCGTTCATCGCTTTGGAATCAAGGGCAAATTGGCACCTCGCTATGTTGGCCCTTTCACCATCCTAGCCAAGCGAGGAGATCTCTCCTATCAACTTGAGCTACCCTCCAATTTTCCGGATGCGCATGATGTGTTCCATGTTTCTCAACTCCGCCGTTGTTTCAACGATCCAATCCGTGGGGTTGATCATGAGGCATTAGACATTCAGGAGGATTTGACCTATCGCGAGCATCCTATCCGTATCTTGTATGAAGCGGAGAGGAAAACCCGCAACAAGTCCATCAAGTTCCTCAAAGTTCAATGGTCCAACTATTCCGAGGAAGAAGCCACATGGGAGCGAGAAACTAGTCTTCGTCAGGAATACCCCGCCTTCTTCACTCAAGCCTAGAATCTCGGGACGAGATTCCTGTAAGGGGGGTAGAATTTTAACAGCCCTATCTTGGTTATGAAAAATACGAAGAATTTTTCCACATTTTGTTTCCATGTTTGCATCATAGCATCCATTTGCATTTTTGCCATTTCAAACTTTCACTTGGAAACAATTGAAATGGGAAGCCCAAACTTCTCAACATCCAACCAATGAAAATGCCAAACTTGGAAACCAACTAAATGAACCTCCAAATTGTTCAGGAGTTCCAGCTTTGCATTGTATAACAATTTCTCACTTTCCAGTTTTTGTCAAATAAGAAATGGCATGAGAGTTGAAATTGGCTGAATTCAATTCCTATTTTTGGAACCAAGTTAGAACTTCCAAAAATTCAAAATAAAATCATGGGGAGTCTCAATATGGTTGTGAGAGTCTCCATGAAAATTTTCATGATTTTTGGAATTGTTAAAATACCCCAATTAAATACATTTTGGAAATTGCTCCAATTTACCCTATTTAAAAACTATGAACAAATGTTGGTCAAATTAATTTATTTGACCTCACCAATTTTTGTGGGACACCTGAAGGTCAATTGGGGCCTACTTGAATTTTTCTAGAATTTATAAAAAGGTCCTGGTACCTCAAATAAGTTGCTAAAACCTGCTAGGGACCAATTCGCAATTTGTTTTGAAAGTGGCCGGGGGCTTCTTCGCGAAATGTTTTTCCCCTCCACTGTGGCCATGGCGCACTGGCGCCATGCCTCCAGGCTGGCCGGCGCCATGCCGCGCTGCCTCCTCTCTCTGGTGGTCAAGGTCCTGACGAGGACGCCCACCTGCTCCCTCCCCCTCCGCTTTCCTTTCTTTTGCCCTTTTTCCCGGATCGGGTTCGGCGATTTTAGCTCGCTCCCGTGCCGACGCTGACCGCCGCCGCTAACCGCCGTATCGCCCTCCATCGGAGCCGCCCCACGCAAATCGAAGGCGACAGGACGCGTCGCCACTTCTTCCTCTTCCTTCCGGTGGGAGGAATCGAGCTGGGAGGCCCTGCATCGATGCGTTCGTCGTCGACTGCTTCCACCGGTGCCGCCGCACGCCAGAGCCGATTTCGGTCGCCGTCGGCCCACCCTCACCACACCGACCACACCAGCGGGCTCACGGGTGAGCTAGCTCACTTTTTGCCTTCTCCCTCGCCCCCCAATTCCCTCTCCCACCGCCGTTGTAACAGCCCAGATTTGGTACCCTAAAATATGGGCCAAATTTTCACTTTTGCTTTGTATTGCATCATGGCATAATTATTTAAATTGCTAATTATAAGTAAAGCAACACTTGGAAACAAAGCAACACCTTAAAACAAAGGAAGCAAAACCCTTCCTCAAATTTCCAAAACTAAATGCTTTGCCCAAAATGGCCAAACCAACTTATTCTTGAATTTCCAAATTGTCCCGGAAGTTCTAAGAATATATTTTTATAAATGCCAACCGAATAAAGAAATTATGAGAATTTAAATTGGCTTAATTCAATTCCTATTTTGGAACCAAGTCAAACTTCCCCAAAATTCAAAATAAAAATATGGGGTGCTGCATTATTATAATATGAGCCTCCATAAATATTTTCGTAACTTATTGAAATGTTGAAATGCTCCAAATAAATCTATTTTGGAAATTATCAAAAATAACCATATTGCAACAATACAAATAATTGTGAATCTAAACATTTTAGTTGAAGCCCAAAATTTTTGTGGAGGTTCCTCTGGACATGGGGAGCCCAACTGAATTTTTACAGATTTTCTGAAATTGCTTGAGCAGCTCAATTAAATAGCTTCAACCTGCTGTTTTCAAAATCAGAAAAAGAAAAAGAAGAAATGTTCAAATCTCTGACGGTGGGTCCCCACTGTCAGCCTCTCCCTCTCTCCTTTCTTCTCACTGTGGCGCCAGGCTCCTGGCGCCATGCCGCCACCTCCGCACCGCGTGCTCCATGCCGCCGTGGCCCCGATCGATAAGGAGGCCCCCTACCGGCGACCTCACCTGCTCCCCTCACTCCCCTCTCTCCATTTCCCCCGTGATTCCCGGATCGAGACGCCATTTTCTCCCCTCCCGAGCTCCTCCTCTCACCGCCGCTCACCTCCGCGTGCCACCGTCGCCTGGAGCCGCGCCGCCCGGATCGAGGGCCACTGCAAGCACCGCTGCGTCACCTGCTCCTTACTCGACGGCGGAATCGGCCCAGGGGGGGCCGGAGCCGACGAAATCGTCCCCGCCCTCACTCACCGCGGCCGCCGCTCGCCTGGTCGATTCCGGCGTCCTCCGTCCACCCCGCGCGAAACGAAGGCCGCGGCGAGGTTCGCCTCGTCCTCCTCTCCCTCCACGTCCAAGGAATCGGGCCCGGATGCCCTGAGCCGACGCCGGCGTCCTCGACATCCTCAACCTCGGCCGAGCCCCGTCGAGCTCGATTCCGTCGATTTCGTCCACCCCGTCGCCGACGAGTGCCCCCCTGCATCGTGGGTGAGCGCCACCTTCTCTTGGCCCTCTCCCTTTCTCCCCTCTCCCTCCCTCTCGCCGCCGTTTAGCCGGAGGCACCGCCGGTGGCCGTCGGCGTCATCAGCACGCGCGCCACAACGCGCCCGGCCTGGCCCCCGGCCTGACCGGCCACGAGGCCGGGGCCTCTCGGGCCGTGGCCCGGCCATATTGGCCGGCCCAGTGGCCGGGGCTCCTCTGTTTGTGGCCCGGCCATAATGGCCGGCCTGCACCCGGCCTGGCCGGCCTGCCCCTGTTATGCTTTTTATTTTTGATAAAAGCAGATTTTTAAATAATTGATATCTCTTTGTTTAATGGTCCAAAAATTACAAATTAAATACCAAATTGATCAGCAAGACATAGTCTACAATATAGAATCATTGAAATGATCTTTTGGGACTTTTTATCTTATTGTTGTGAAGAATTCCTAAAATGGGTAATTAATATCCAACTTAGGAAAATTTGTAACTTATTAAATACTTATCCAAAATTTATGAATAAAATACCAATGTGATCAACATGTCAAATGCTATCAAACCATGCACTCATCACATCATGAACGCAAATATTTAATTGATGTTGTTCTTAATTTGATCAAAGGAATTAAACTCACTTAATTATTTAACTTGTTATTTATTCATCGGTATCCCGAAAATTACAAATGAGGTACCAAATTGATTGGAATGACCAACCCTAACCATTCTTGTCGTGTTCATGCATACTAAGCCACTTCTATAATAAATTAATAATTTATAAGATTGTGGTCACTAAGATAAATATGGGGTTGCTTCCAAATAAATTGCACTAATTATTTGGAACTCCATTTAAATTACTAGATCAATCAAATGTTGATAACCTTGCATCAATTTGACATGTCATCATGTGATTGCGCATTGCACCTTGTGATCGAGTGATTTATGTGTTCTTTGTATTTTCTCTTTTGGGTATCGATAGATTCCGGAGCCGAGGGTCTCTCTAATTACTCGGACGAGCAATACTTCACGCCCGGGCAGCAAGGCAAGAGATAACCTAACCTTCTTGGCATCTAGCATCCTATGATTTTATCAAATTATTTTATCCACCATAGTATTTGCATGCGGTTCAAATATCTCTTTGGTAATTATTAGAATATCCTATGAATGCATGTTCTTCCCCGAGCCAATCACATGTATCCCTACCTATGAAACCTAGGGTTGAAGTGTTGGCCGAGATACAAATAGAATTGTTGTATTCATATGCTTAGCTATGCTTAGCCATGCTTATTTAAATGCTTTATGTCCGTTATTAATTCCATAATTGTTTATGTTGATGGAATGATTCGGGCACGGTGGATAATGGTGATGCTTAATTAAAATGCTAAGACGGTTCGGGTGAGTTGCCATCACGGATGGTGTTTTGCCTCACTCTAGCCCCTAGGTGCGAGTTCTTTACCTCTTGAACCAAGACTGAGCGTGCTTCCGGAGGTGGGGGCATATGGAACCCCCTTTGACCGAATAAGTTGTGAGGGGCTTGTCAAGGGTCCTCTAGTTCGAGTTTTCCATTTGCGCGTGAGTTGTGTGGGTGGAAAAAGGAACGAGGATGGTGGTGTTTAGGAATGTGGCCGCGGGGCAGGGCGCTGAGAGCGCTTAACCTGTCCTTCCGCACACTGATGGTCCTTGAGTAAGCCTCATGCAATGTAAAGGTCTAACCGCGCCCGTTCGCCGGCCTTCCCCGGAAGAGGGCCAACAAGGTGAGCCGGACGGTACCGATGGGTAAATTAGTACACCCCTGCAGGGTTTAATCTTTTCGAAAAGCCGTGTCCGCGGTTATGGATGACTTGGGAACGGATATAAGATCATAGATAACGTTAACCTAATTGATATGGCAGCTAAAGGTTGCATAATCAACGTGTGATAAAGGTTCACTTCCTCGAGGGTGATTCGAGGGGGTGCCTTGGTGGAGATGAAAGTGGTTGGTTACAAAAGGGTTCGATGAGAACCAAAGTTGACAAATGTTTACTCTCTTACCCCGTTTATAAAAATATTCTGAGTAGACGAATGCCTTGTGTCATTTATGTTTCGGTTTATGAAAATATAGCTTTATGCAAAATAGATACATATAAAGCTTTAGAGCCTCCGTCAGTCATTGGGTCTATATCGCCCTACTAAACTTGCGAGTACATCGTACTCAGTCTCTCTTTGCTGCCTCTATGTTTTTGTATTTCAGAGGAGGACGACACCGAGCAGTTAGATGGGTTCTTCGTTGACGTCGACTACTAGTCTGGGGTTCCCAGGTGGCAGCTTGGGACCGTGGAACAAGCTGGCTTGGGTGATGTTTATCTGTAGGCCTCTTAGGCCATAATTTGCTTCTTGTTGTATTAGACAACGCTACTTCGCTTCCGCTTGTTGAATTGTTGGATCTGTGATCCTTTTGTTTGTAATATTTGTATTCTCCTCGTTATATGAGTTGCCATATAAATGTTTTGTGTCGTAGAGTCATGCTTTGTGCCAGTTCTGTTCCACAAGTCTCGATCTTTGTTTTATACATTGATGGTTGTGTCGAACACATAGCCTCTCTGTATAATTCCGGGGTCGGGGCGTTACAGCCGTTTGGTTGCCGACGGCCGCCGGTGTCACCGCACGTCCAGCGCGCCCCGGCCTGGCGTCGGCCTGAGCCGGCCAGCAGGCCGGCCGGTTCCGAAGGAGGCCCGGCCTAACGCCCGGCTGTAACAGCCCCAAGTTGAACTCTCCAAATTTCAAAATCTCCAAAATTGGGCTAATTCACTTCTATTTTTTTGGAACCAAGTTGAACTCTCCAAAATTTCAAATAAAAATATGGGGTGCTGCATTATTATAATATGAGACTCCATAATTATTTTCATAATTTATTGAAATGTTTAATTGCTCCAAATAAGTCCATTTTTGGAAATTATCAAAATTGCCCTAATTAAACTCCAAGACCAAATGTGGTGCAAAACATTTCTACTTGCCTCACCAATTTTTGTGGAGCACCTAAGGGTTGAATGGAGCCTATTTGAATTTTGCATAATTTCTGGAAATGTTTAAATAGCTCTTTTAAATAGCTAAACCCTGCTGTTTTAAAAATCAGAAAAAAGAAAAATGGAAAAGGTGAAATCTCTGACAGTGGGTCCCCACTGTCAGCCTCTCTCTCTCTTCCCTCTCTCCTCACTGTGGCGCCATGTCTCACTGGCGCCACGCCGCGTCCGTGCTCGCCCATGCCGCGCTGCCGTTTCTCCCTGGTGGTCAAGGGCCACACCGAGGATGCCCACTTGCCCCTCGACCTACTTCCCCCTTTCTCCCCTCTCTCCCGTTCTCGGTTCGTCCTTGGGAACCCTAGATTGAGCCGTAGCCCGCCGCGGTCGCCGTCGAGCTCCCCGCCGATTCCGGCTGCCCCAAAGCAAGCCGTCGTCGCCACTAGGTCCGTCTCGCCGTGCCGCTCCTCCACGCCCAAGGAATCGGTCCCGGAGGGCCGGAGCCGACGGAATCATCCCCGGCCTTCCCGCCGCGGCCGCGCTCCGTCGGTCGTTTCTCCGTCGACGCCGACACTCCCTCGCCGCGCTGACCGTCCTCACGGCCCAGGGTGAGTCCCACGGTTGCATGCGTGCCCTCCCTACGCTCCCTCTCCCTCCCGTGCGTCCTGGCGCCGTAGACCGAGCCGTTGCCGCCGCCGTAGCTCACCGTCGGGGCACATCCCGGCGAACCGTAGGTCCCTGGCGCCGCCACCGGTTTCCCTGCGAGGCACCGCGTGAAGTGCCGTCCCTCCCCGCTCCCGCTCGCGTTTTCCCTCACCGCGCCGTGCGCTAACGCCGCCGGCCAGCGCGCGGTCACCGCGCCGGCACACGCCGGTCGTGGCGTTTGACCACTGACGCGTGCGTGCCCGACCGGCCCTCACCCCGGCCTGGGCCGGCCACGAGGCCGGCTCCTTCGGGCATGGGCCCGGCCTAACGCCCGGTATGGGACGGTTCTGAGGCCGGCGGCCTCTGCCACTGTCCCGGCCTGCTACCCGGCCTGGGCCGGTTTATAGGCCGGCCCAACAGTAAACTCTGGGTTTTTGGAAAAATAATTTTTGGAACTTAAATAATTCATAACAAATTGAAAAATGCTCCAATCTTGGCAAATCAAATACGAAAGTGTTTAGAAAAACATTTCCTATCTTTTGGTGACATGAACTTGCCCTTTTGTTTAAATAAATTTATTGTTATTTAAGAATTCCTAAAATGGATTACTTAATACCCCAAATTGGGAAATTCATGACTTTTTGAATAATTGTCCAAAAATTATGAAGTAAATATCAAAGTGATCAACTTGTCAAATGCTACTCAACCATGCTGATATCATGTCATGATCACAAACTTTTCTTTGATGTTATTCATAATTTGATTAAATAAATTAAATTCAATTCTTTATTTAATTTGCTATTTATTCATCGGTGCTCCGAAAATTACAAATAAAGTACCAAATTGATCGCAATGACAAATCATATCCATTCATGTCATGTTTATGCATTTTTGAGCCACTTCTCTAATAATTCAATAATTTATGAAGAACGTGGTCACTAAGATAAATATGGGGTTGGTTCCAAATAATTGCACTACTTATTTGGCTCCCCATTTAATGTTGCTATGTAATTTATATAATAATATCTTTGCATAAATTGGACATGTCATCATGTGATTGAGCATTGCATCTTGAGTTCATGTGATTTATGTGTTCTTTGTATTTCTTTGGGTATCGATAGATTCCGGAGTCGAAGTTAACGATAACTACCCCGACGAGCAGTACTTCACGCTCGGGCAGCAAGGCAAGAGATAACCTAACCTTCTTGGCATCTAGCATCCTATGTTTATAAACTTATTTTATCCATCATAATATTGCATGCGATTCAAATGTCTCTTTTGTTCAAAGTATAGAGAATCCTATGATTGCATGTTTTTCCCCGAGCCAATCACCTGTATCCCTACCTATAAACCATAGTGTTGATGTGTTGGGCGGAAACCAATATAATTGTTGGTTATATGCTTAGCCATGCTTAGTGGAAACACTAGTTATGTCTGTTATTGAATTCCATAATTGTTGATGTTGGTGGAATGATTCGGGCATGGTGGATAATGGTGATGCTTAATTAAAATGCTAAGACGGCTTGGGTGAGTTGCCATCGGGGATGGTGTTTTGCCTCACTCTAGCCCCTAGGTGAGAGTTCTTGTCTCTAGACTCAAGATAGAGCGTGCTGCCATTGGTGGGTGTATGGGCGCCTTACTGACCAAATAATTTGTGAGGGGCTTGTCAAGGGTCCTCTAGTTCGAGTTTTCCATTTGCCGTGTGTGTGAGCGGAAAAAGAATTGATGAGGATGGTGGTGTTTAGGATGTGACGGTGGGGCAGGGCGCTGGGAGCGCTGAACCTGTCCTTCCGCCACTGATGGTCCTTGAGTAAGCCTCATGCATTGTAAAGGTCTAACCGCGCCCGCTCGCCGGTCTTCCCCGGAAGAGGGCCAACTAGGTGAGCCGGACGGTACCAATGGGTAAAATAGTACACCCCTGCAGGGTTAATCTTTTCGAAAAGCCGTGTCCGCGGTTATGGACGACTTGGGAACGGATATACGAGACCATAGATAACATTTTAACCTAATTGATATGGCAGCTAGAGGTTGCATAATCAACTTGAGATAAAGGTTCATTTCCTCGAGGGGGAGTCGAGGGAGTGCCTTTGTGTGAGATGAGTGGTGATGGTTGCAAGTAGGTTCGCCGAGAACCGAAGATGATAATGATACTCTCTTGCCCCTTTATAAAAATATTCTGAGTAGACGAATGCCATGTGTGTTTTAAGTTTCGGTTTATGAAAGTTAGCTTTATGCAAAAGAACTACATTATACAGCTTTAGAGCCTCCGTCAGTCATTGGGCCTATATCGCCCTACTAAACTTGCGAGTACATCGTACTCAGTCTCTCTTTGCTGCCTCTATGATTTTGTATTTCAGAGGAGGACGACACCGAGCAACTAGGTGGTTTCTTCGTTGACGTCGACTATTAGTCTGGGGTTCCCAGGTGGCAGCTTGGGGCCGTGGAACAAGCTGGCTTGGGTGAATGTTTATTGTAGGCCTCTTAGGCCATATATTTGCTTCTTGTTGTTAGACAACACTACCCACTTCCGCTTGTTGAATTGTTGGATATGTGATCCTTTTGATGTGTAATATTTGTATTCTTCTCGTTATATGAGTTGCTAGATATGTTTTGTGTCGTAGAGTCATGCAATGTGCCAGTTTGTTCCACAAGTCTCGATCTCTGTGTTATACCTTGATGGTTGTGCCAATTACATAGCCTCTCTGTATAATTCCGGGGTCGGGGCGTTACAAGTTGGTATCAGAGCAGGACTTCCTGTAGGAAACCCTTTCTTTTGATCGATGTCGAGTCTAGTGAAAATTATTTATAACTAAAAATGAGTTGTGAAAACCTTCCTAGGATTCTTTTTACTCCTTATCAACTTCACTCTGATCTCGGTGTCATCTTACCTCTATTTGATTTTAACGGTTTTCTGATCGTCGGCAAATTCTAAATCTTTAGGATCACGGGGTTGGGTTCTACCTTTAGTTACTGGTTAACCTTGCTCGTCTGCAAATTCTAAAGCCCGAAAAGAAGAAGTGTTGCGGACCGTCAAGAAATTCCTTGCCTTAGCCAAAGATCTTGAACCGAAGGTCCCGGATTGTGCTAGGGCTCACGTGTAATGATTTATGAGGGTTGTCGCCTTATGAGCATTATGCTATTGTGAGTCCCGGTGCATGAAGCTGATCTTTAACCCAAGATCTTTTCCGTTGAACCCTGGTGCTAATGGTTAAATCCTGCCTCAGGTTGGCAACATCTGAAGTTAACCCTCGAGTTCGAGCTTGCAGCTGTATTTGTCTTGCTCATCCATGCTCTTCTTTGCCACTAGCCTTATCTAGACTACTGTCAGGGAACTAACTGAATCTCGACGGAATTGCTCTTAGCGAGTTCTTCAATCAAAATTTGGTGCTTCCTCCGGTAACACCCGTTTTCCTGAGACCCTTTCGGCACTAGTTGTCGGAATACTGCTAACCAAGGGCTTCTTCAATATCTTGGAATTGTTGATAGCTCCCTCCTTACTCTAAATCTGTTGTCCGACCTCTCCCGGTCGGTTGGCCGTCAAGTTGATCGTGCATTGGGGTGTTCTGATGCATGTTATTCTTGTGGTTCGTCAAGGCATTCCACTTCGGGATGCCAGGAGAAACAAACTCCGGTACCTTGTCCATTTCTCGGTCAAGTCAAAGTTTTGTGATTCGCGGAGTAAGAGCTTGTCTAGCTTCTGTTCTGTTCCACCTCGGAGTGTCACACTCTTTTATATCAAGAGGTCGTGCTTAGTCTCATGGCGCACTTGAGGAAGTGATGCTCCTACCCTTCCTTATCCATCTACCTCCGAGTTTTCGGGCTCGAGAGTATTGAGGATGTATATCGTCGTGGTAATCGGATATTCTTGGCAATTGTTGTTGCTTTGAATTCCAAGGACCTTGGTGGCACTCTTAGCCTGACGGGTAATCCTGTCCTCGAGCTGAGTTGTCAGAGCTGCCAAGTCCATTCGTCTAGGTGCACCTTCGGTCAACAAGTTAGATTCGTGTCGAAGCTCTAAAGACCACATCTTTCCCATGAAATGCAAGTTTTCTCTCGCAACCAGTGACTTTTGTCGCTATGGATCCGAGTGAAGTTCACTTTGTTTCCTCGGGTTATTTCACAAGTTGGTTATGCATACGTGCATTATTGAGCTGGTAGGTTGTTACCTCCCGTTCGCTGATTAAGCCATGTGTGCACACCAAGCCCTAACCGAGTCGTTCCTAAATAAGAAGATTTTGGCAAAACCTCATCCTCTTACCGGTGCTTCCCAATCATGAATCAGTTGGGCTCCTTGTTTGGAGTCCATGCTGGATCAATTTCCTCTTCGTGATCGTGACCCAATGGAACTCCCCATCTACCTCGTGTTCTGGAGCTTGGCCATGTAGCCCTTGTCTTGGGAATCTAGTTACCCTATCTTGAGGCTAACTTTCGCAAACCCATCCTCGGACTTGTCAAGTCTGAATCATCCCCACGTCTAACTAAATCGGAACCTCAAGCATGAATGATGCTTGGAGTTTATCAAGAGCATGACCTAAGCCTACTAGTAACCCGACAAGTCCGGTGTTGTGGTTCACGCACCTCACCGGAAGGTCTTTTGGGCTAAATCTCCTAACTCTTTCGAAATCAACCGCTGTCCATGAGAATCATGTGTAAATGGTTCTAGAAGTTTTTCCCCAAGCTCTTTCCCTACCTTCAAGTACGACCTTCGCTTGAGGATCGAATGAAGTCTATTTTTTTCCGAAGCCGGAGTGTGATATCTAGAAACTCCAGGAGAACCTTACTACGGAATTACTAATTTTCCCTTGGTTAATCCTCCTAGCTCCAAGTTATGCACCAAGGAGGACCATCGTGGGATCGAGTAGATCGTTGAAGTTAAGAGTTGCCGTGTTTCCCTCATACCTTTTCCTACTCTAGAATCTCGGGACGAGATTCCTGTAAGGGGGGTAGATTTGTAACAGCCCCAGATTAGTACCCTAAAATATGGGCCAAATTTTCACTTTTTGATTGGCATTGCATCATGGCATCCATTTTAAAATGCTTAAGTTGAATAAAGCAACAATTGTAAAACAACAAAAAGAGGAGCAAAACCTTTCCAAACTTCCAACCCAAATGCAATGGACAACATGGTAACAACTAAATGAACTTCCAAATTGTTTAGGAAGATCCAATTTTGCATCTTACAACTTTTTCCTAAATTCCCAAATGTTGCCAAATAATAATTAAAATTGAGAATCCAAAATTGGGCTAATTCACTTCTATTTTTTGGAACCAAGTTGAACTCTCCAAAATTTCAAAATAAAAATATGGGGTGCTGCATTATTATAATATGAGACTCCAGAATTATTTTCATAATTTATTGAAATGTTTAATTGCTCCAAATAAATCCATTTTTGGAAATTATCAAAAATGCCCTAATTAAACTCCAAGACCAAATGTGGTGCAAAACATTTCTACTTGCCTCACCAATTTTTGTGGAGCACCTAAGGGTTAAATGGAGCCTATTTGAATTTTTGCATAATTTCTGGAAATGTTTAAATAGCTAAACCCTGCTATTTTAAAAATCAGAAAAAGAAAAATGGAAAAGGTGAAATCTCTGACAGTGGGTCCCCACTGTCAGCCTCTCTCTCTCTTCCCTCTCTCCTCACTGTGGCGCCATGTCTCACTGGCGCCACGCCGCGTCCGTGCTCGCCCATGCCGCGCTGCCGTTTCTCCCTGGTGGTCAAGGGCCACACCGAGGATGCCCACTTGCCCCTCGACCTACTTCCCCCTTTCTCCCCTCTCTCCCGTTCTCGGTTCGTCCTTGGGAACCCTAGATTGAGCCGTAGCCCGCCGCGGTCGCCGTCGAGCTCCCCGCCGATTCCGGCCGCCCCGAAGCAAGCCGTCATAGCCACTAGGTCCGTCTCGCCGTGCCGCTCCTCCACGCCCAAGGAATCGGTCCCGGAGGGCCGGAGCCGACGGAATCATCCCCGGCCTTCCCCGCCGCGGCCACGCTCCGTCGGCCGTTTCTCCGTCGACGCCGACACTCCCTCGCCGCGCTGACCGTCCCCACGGCCCAGGGTGAGTCCCACGGTTGCATGCGTGCCCTCCCTACGCTCCCTCTCCCTCCCGTGCGTCCTGGCGCCGTAGACCGAGCCGTTGCCGCCGCCGTAGCTCACCGTCGGGGCACATCCCGGCGACCCGTAGGTCCCTGGCGCCGCCACCGGTTTCCCTGCGAGGCACCGCGTGAAGTGCCGTCCCTCCCCGCTCCCGCTCGCGTTTTCCCTCGCCGCGCCGTGCGCTCACGCCGCCGGCCAGCGCGCGGTCACCGCGCCGGCACACGCCGGTCGTGGCGTTTGACCACTGACGCGTGCGTGCCCGACCGGCCCTCACCCCGGCCTGGGCCGGCCACGAGGCCGGCTCCTTCGGGCATGGGCCCGGCCTAACGCCCGGTATGGGCCGGTTCTGAGGCCGGCGGCCTCTGCCACTATCCCGGCCTGCTATCCGGCCTGGGCCGGTTTACAGGCCGGCCCAACAGTAAACTCTGGGTTTTTGGAAAAATAATTTTTGGAACTTAAATAATTCATAACAAATTGAAAAATGCTCCAATCTTGGCAAATCAAATACCAAAGTGTTTAGAAAAACATTTCCTATCTTTTGGTGACATGAACTTGCCCTTTTGTTTAAATAAATTTATTGTTATTTAAGAATTCCTAAAATGGATTACTTAATACCCCAAATTGGGAAATTCATGACTTTTTGAATAATTGTCCAAAAATTATGAAGTAAATATCAAAGTGATCAACTTGTCAAATGCTACTCAACCATGCTGATATCATGTCATGATCACAAACTTTTCTTTGATGTTATTCATAATTTGATTAAATAAATTAAATTCAAATATTTATTTAATTTGCTATTTATTCATCGGTGCTCCGAAAATTACAAATAAAGTACCAAATTGATCGCAATGACAAATCCTATCCATTCATGTCATGTTCATGCATTTTTGAGCCACTTCTCTAATAATTCAATAATTTATGAAGAACGTGGTCACTAAGATAAATATGGGGTTGGTTCCAAATAATTGCACTACTTATTTGGCTCCCCATTTAATGTTGCTACGTAATTTATATAATAATATCTTTGCATAAATTGGACATGTCATCATGTGATTGAGCATTGCATCTTGAGTTCGTGTGATTTATGTGTTCTTTGTATTTCTTTGGGTATCGATAGATTCCGGAGTCGAAGTTAACGATAACTACCCCGACGAGCAGTACTTCACGCCCGGGCAGCAAGGCAAGAGATAACCTAACCTTCTTGGCATCTAGCATCCTATGTTTATAAACTTATTTTTATCCACCATAATATTGCATGCGATTCAAATGTCTCTTTTGTTCAAAGTATAGAGAATCCTATGATTGCATGTTTTTCCCCGAGCCAATCACCTGTATCCCTACCTATAAACCATAGTGTTGATGTGTTGGCCGGAAACCAATATAATTGTTGGTTATATGCTTAGCCATGCTTAGAAATGCTTAGTGGAAACACTAGTTATGTCCGTTATTGAATTCCATAATTGTTGATGCTGATGGAATGATTCGGGCATGGTGGATAATGGTGATGCTTAATTAAAATGCTAAGACGGCTTGGGTGAGTTGCCATCGGGGATGGTGTTTTGCCTCACTCTAGCCCCTAGGTGCGAGTTCTTTACCTCTTGAACCAAGACGAGCGTGCTGCCATTGGTGGGTGTATGGGCGCCTTACTGACCAAATAATTTGTGAGGGGCTTGTCAAGGGTCCTCTAGTTCGAGTTTCCATTTGCCGTGTGTGTGAGCGGAAAAAGAATTGATGAGGATGGTGGTGTTTAGGATGTGACGGTGGGGCAGGGCGCTGGGAGCGCTGAACCTGTCCTTCCGCCACTGATGGTCCTTGAGTAAGCCTCATGCATTGTAAAGGTCTAACCGCGCCCGCTCGCCGGTCTTCCCCGGAAGAGGGCCAACTAGGTGAGCCGGACGGTACCAATGGGTAAAATAGTACACCCCTGCAGGGTTAATATTTTCGAAAAGCCGTGTCCGCGGTTATGGACGACTTGGGAACGGATATACGAGACCATAGATAACATTTTAACCTAATTGATATGGCAGCTAGAGGTTGCATAATCAACTTGAGATAAAGGTTCATTTCCTCGAGGGGGAGTCGAGGGAGTGCCTTTGTGTGAGATGAGTGGTGATGGTTGCAAGTAGGTTCGCCGAGAACCGAAGATGATAATGATACTCTCTTACCCCTTTATAAAAATATTCTGAGTAGACGAATGCCATGTGTCTTTTAAGTTTCGGTTTATGAAAGTTAGCTTTATGCAAAAGAACTACATTATACAGCTTTAGAGCCTCCGTCAGTCATTGGGCCTATATCGCCCTACTAAACTTGCGAGTACATCGTACTCAGTCTCTCTTTGCTGCCTCTATGATTTTGTATTTCAGAGGAGGACGACACCGAGCAACTAGGTGGTTTCTTCGTTGACGTCGACTACTAGTCTGGGGTTCCCAGGTGGCAGCTTGGGGCCGTGGAACAAGCTGGCTTGGGTGATGTTTATTGTAGGCCTCTTAGGCCATATATTTACCCGCTTCCGCTTGTTGAATTGTTGGATCTGTGATCCTTTTGATGTGTAATATTTGTATTCTTCTCGTTATATGAGTTGCTAGATATGTTTTGTGTCATAGAGTCATGCAATGTGCCAGTTTGTTCCACAAGTCTCGATCTCTGTGTTATACCTTGATGGTTGTGCCAATTACATAGCCTCTCTGTATAATTCCGGGGTCGGGACGTTACACCGGCCTGGGCCGGCCACGAGGCCGGCAGCCTCTGGCTTGGGCCCGGCCTAACACCCAGTTTGGGCAGGCTCTGAGGCCGGCCTGCTCTGCCACTGTCCCGGCCTGCACCTCGGCCTGGGCCGACCTGTGGGCCGGCCTGCAACAGTAAAAACAGAATAAGTTTAAAATTCAAATATTTGATAACTTTTCAAATGTTGGTCCAAATTTAACAAATAAAATACCATTTTGCTCAGAAAGACAAATCCTACCTAGTGGAACAATTTAAATGTTATTTTTGAAACCATATTTTGCGGTGTTTTTAAGAATTCCTAAAATGGGTTAATTATTACCGAATTTGAGAAATTCATAACTTATTAAATATTGATCCAAAAATTATGAATTAAATATCAAAGTGATCAACTTGTCAAATGCTATCAAACCATGCACTTCTCACCTCATGATCCAAATTCTTATTTGATGTTTTCATAATTTGTTCAAATGAATTAAATCTTTTATTTAATTAATATGCTATTTATTCATCGGTGCTCCGAAAATTACAAATAAATTACCCAAATGATCGGAATGACAAACCCTAACCATTTCATGTCATGTTCATGCATTTTGAGCCACTTCCCTAATAATTCAATAATTTATGAAGAATGTGGTCACTAAGATAAATATGGGGTTGTATCCAAATAATTGCACTAATTATTTGGCTCCCTATTCAATGTTGCTATTTAAATTATAATGATATCCTTGCATGAATTTGACATGTCATCATGTGATTGCGCATTGCACCTTGTGTCCTTGTGATTTATGTGTTCTTTGTTTTTCTTTTGGGTTTCGATAGATTCCGGAGTCGAGGGTCTCTCTACTTACCCCGACGAGCAGTACTTCACGCCCGGGCAGCAAGGCAAGAGATAACCTAACCTTCTTGGCATCTAGCATCCTATGATTTTATCAAATTATTTTATCCACCATAATATTGCATGCGGTTCAAATGTCTCTTTTGGTAAATATTAGAATATCCTATGAATGCATGTTCTTCCCCGAGCCAATCACATGTATCCCTACCTATGAAACCTAGGGTTGAAGTGTTGGCCGAGATAAAGATAAAATGGTTGTATTCATATGCTTAGCTATGCTTAGCCATGCTTAAATAAATGCTTTATGTCCGTTATTAATTCCGTAATTGTTGATGATGATGGAATGATTCGGGCATGGTGGATAAATGTGATGCTTAATTAAAATGCTAAGACGGCTTGGGTGAGTTGCCATCGGGGATGGTGTTTTGCCTCACTCTAGCCCCTAGGTGCGAGTTCTTTACCTCTTGAACCAAGACGAGCGTGCTGCCATTGGTGGGTGTATGGGCGCCTTACTGACCAAATAATTTGTGAGGGGCTTGTCAAGGGTCCTCTAGTTCGAGTTTCCATTTGCCGTGTGTGTGAGCGGAAAAAGAATTGATGAGGATGGTGGTGTTTAGGATGTGACGGTGGGGCAGGGCGCTGGGAGCGCTGAACCTGTTGTAACATCCCAAAATTTAAAATAAGAATTAACGAGACCCAAAATTCAGAACCAAAAAAAACTTTTTGAAATACTTCACTAATGATTGTGTTTCTCCGTATATTGTTCTGTTTGACCTTGTGTGACTTGTTGTTTAAGTTGTCTGACTAGTAAATATTAATCTAAGAACTCAACCCAAGTAAAAATAAACTAAACTTTGGTGATCATGTTATGACAAGAGTAGATTCCATATATCTTTTCCAATCTTATTTTGGCCAAAGTCTATTTCAATGATGTTTGATTTAGCAACAAATCATATACCTTTTAGTTGAGAAAGTAAAAGTATTTTCCAAAATTATGTGTTCCCAAAAATATGGAGATCTATATGTTATCTCCTATCTAAAGCTAACCATGATATTTTGCATGTATATGCAACTCCCATTTTATAAACCTTGATTTCCACTCCGTTTGAAAACAACTCTAGTGGGAAATATATTACCCCACATATTTCCGTTCTCAAACCTTTTTGAAAACAATTAAATTATGAGTTGAGATATTTCTTTAAACACCATCTTGTCATAATTGAGTGTGACCATCTTTACAAGACAATATGGTTAATTATGGAAATGGTGGTGCGATTAATTCATATGGTTTGAATTGTGTGGTCATGGTTGTGAAGTGAATATTGTGGTGTTTTGATGTGTGTGTTTGCTAAATAAAATTATGAAGGAAGGAAAAGAAACAAAATGAAAACATCAACACATAAAATCAGGTGACAAGTGACAAACAAATTTCTCCAAGTGAGAAATTAATATTTTCTTTTAAACCAAAAATCAGTGGGGTGACATAGTGCTCACTCCCACTTTGCTCTTGTATCTTTTCCCTCTTAAAAATCTATTTTTTAAAATTCCAAATTTAAAATTTTATTTCTTTCTTTATTAATTTGAATCACAAAATGTGCTATGATGCACTTACCAAAAAATCTCATCATAGCACCACAAATCATTATTAATCTATATGAAGTCAATGGTGGAAACCATTTTCAAAAATTCGAATTTAAAATTGGTTGTGACATTTGGTCGAACAGGTGGTGAGCACCACCCTGTTCTTCCCCAAACCGAAGAACTCCGAATCAAATCGATGGATTCGGGTTGTTGTTCTTCGATTCCTTGCACCCCACCACCTCTCTCCACCACACGGACCTGCCCAGCACACCAATTTCGCACGGGAACCATCCAAGACGCCGCGGTGATCATCGCCACCCAGGGAGCACGGCGCACTGTCGCCATGCCGTCCCTGTCGCCGACGCATAGGCGGCACCGTAGCCGCCCACCTAGCCCTAGCGCCGCTCCCTGCCTCTCCCAGCAACGCACCGCGCCCCCTGGACGCGGGAATCGGCCGCCCCCGACACCACACGCCCGTGCCCGCGCCGCCCGAGCGCACACCGAGCCCGCCAGGCCGTCCCCCCCTGCCGAGCTCGCGCCACGCCGCCCACGCTCCCATTCCTGCTCCTTGGCCACCCCACACCGTAGCCGCCCTCGTACCACCCCTACGGCGAGCCCATGTGGCCGCTGCACCGCCCCAGCACCGTGTCCACCATGGACCGGGCTTCGGCTATAAAACGAGCCGCCCCGAGCTCAAATTCGCCCACACCACGCCACCCCAGCCCCTCTCCCGCACCACACCACCTCTAGCACACCGCCAGGAGGGCGGAGACGCCGCTGCAGAGCCGCTGCTGCCGCGGAGCCTCTGCAAGCTCCGCCACTGCCCGAGGTGGACGACGACCAATTCGTGGCCGTGCTGCCACTCCCTTTCTCTCTCTCCTTCCCTACTGCCTCGCCATGCATCACCTCCACCGCACGCTCATGCCCGCGCCGTTTCTTGCACAGGGACGCCGCCAGGAGCTCGCCGTCGCCGTCCCGAGTCCGTGGAGACCGCGCCGCCGTCGCCGACGAACCCGTGCACCCCAGGATCTGCAACTGCGCCCGCAGCCTTCCCCGAGCCTCCGCCGTCGATTCCCGCCGTCGCCGCCGTCTCCCGAGCCCTAGGTGAGCCGCTAGACCGCCGCCCCGTCGCCGGCCGCACGGTGGCGCCGCCTGTTTTGCGTCGTCGCCGATGCGTGCGTCCTGGGCCGTTGGATCTAGATCCAACGGCAGCGTACCGGTTCGGTTGTTTTCTGAAAACTGCCAAGTCCAGGAAAAACAGATTAGATTAGCTAACTTTGCCAGCAAATTATGAAAAATCCACTGAAACAAAATTTACAAACGTTATATGGTTGGAAAGATCTAGTTTCATACATTCAGATGCAATTTTAGTTTTCCAAAATAAAAAGCTTAGCATCCTCGAATAATTAGGCAAAGTAGCTATGTTCTGTCTGTTTTCAGAAAACTTCTGAAAACAGATAAAGGGTTCTGTTTTTAACCATTAATATTAATTCACCTAATTTTATTTAGAAGTTTGTCTTGGCATAAAATGTTAGTATGGCTAGTATACTGGCATGAACAAGTGTTGAGAACCCCAAAATAAAATCTGTGTAAAAGATTTAAATTGAAAAAAGATAGCTAATCAGTTTAGCTCAACACCTGCAATAACAGAACATAGCCCTTTTCCCATGCAAATCACTAATTAACCAGAGGCCTAAAAATAGCAAACTAAAATCTTGTAGCAAGTACAACATGCCATCTTCACATAGATGCAGGCCATGATCATGTTGGACAAATACCTAATTCAAAATAAAAATGACAAATGTGCTAGTTGTTAAAATTAAAAAGGTGAAATTTTCTGTCAGAAATTTGATTAAGACTTTGAAAATGGATATCTCGAGATCTAGGAATCTAAAAATAGCAAATAAATATGTTATGGCAATCCTATGAAATTCTCTACCTCACTAAAGTGGTTTCACCCCATTTAGATTAATAAATAAATAATGATATTCAAAATGCCACAGAAGGTATAAAATATAAACTTGTTTGTTTATGATACTCAAAGGATCCAAATTTTGTCAAACTAATTTTGTTAGCTTATTAATGTGATAACTTAGCTTCCCTAATTTTTTGTAGAATTAATTAATCATTATGAATTAATTGACATCTGTTGAAAGAAAGCAAGCCTTTCGGAACTAAAACTTTTATAAAACAATAATGGTAAATCCAAATGAGTTAGGACCAATTTTGTTAGATCACATTTAATCAGCGCTAGCTACCCCTAAAAGGATTTAATTTTTGAATAAACTTAACTTGAGTTGTAGCAAAAACTAGGGAATTGACTTTCTGGATTAAAACATCAATACATGGAGTTTAATAACTCAAATTGAATTAAATCCAATTGGGTTGTCTTCTACACATCAGTAGATTTCTATAGAAATTTAGTTCATATTTTTGTGACCAACAGAACACAAGTTATGCAATTAAACATGAAACCCTAGTTTCTGCCATAATTGTGACACCATTAAATAATGGGTAATTGAATCAAATTGAATTCAAATTGTGTGGCTTTGTGAGTGCAGTAGCTATGTGTGATGCTTGAGAGTTGTTGTGATGCTTGATTGATTAGTTTAGAAATGGTATGTATTGCTTGTTTATTTTGATGATTAAATTAATTTTGGTGTGATTAATATAATTGCCTTGCTTGTTAAACTTGGTTGTCTTTAAGATGAGTACTAGCTTGGGTATCTAGTAATATCTCTACCTTAGCTTGGTAAGGAGAATAATAAGTGGCTTAACTTTTGTCTGAAGTATTTCCTGTTTAAATAAAGATGCTTAATCACATTCTTACTCATAATTCTTAAACATGAGTAGGGTTGGTGATTGCCCAAACTTGTTTGGTAGATAACAATCTTCTCTCATGATTGCTGTTTGTTAGTGTTGCTTGATGTTTGTTGTTGGAGTGTCCTACTGTGTGTTGATTGTGTTCTTTCCCTTTTGCGACGCTAGATATAAACGCTACCTGGGTGATATTGGAAAGGATTTATTGGAGATGAATCAGAGTTTATCTCTTTGATCAGTGAGGAGAAGTCCAGGGACATTATGCTGAAAACAGGCAAGCTACTTCACTGAGCTTGCATTTATATTCATTTACTTTGATCACCTGAATTAGTCAAAAGTATTAATTATTTTGAAAACCTTTTTACAAATACCTGAAAACTATTTTGCCACCCTAGGTAGAAATATAGAGGAGATATTTAAAACTAGAGGATGGGAAAAATATGGTTTATTCCAAACTCCTTTTTAAAGTACCTAGTTGATGATGAAATGCCGAATTGTCGGTGTTGAAGTGGAGAAGGGATAAATGGTGTTGTTTATGAAAAATGCACATTGTGTCCTAGTACTTACGTCGACCAGCCGATAATCTGTGCGACCACATCTACCCAAATATGGGAACGGGCGTAGTCATATAGTTTGCTCATATTAGTATGGGACACCTCATCGACGGAGACGACTCCGTTATGCGTGAGGGGATGGTCATGGCGACCTACCCCCTGACCTGGGTCCTAGCAATCTGATGGATGGAGGATTGAAGATCCATATTTGGGTCGCCGGGCAAAACTACGAGTCCTTACATCTAGGTTCCTCGACGGAGGATCCTGTACTAGGTGTCGAAGGAATGGTGAATTTCGTAGGGCAGGGTCCTATACTAGCATGAGCAAAGGACATGCTATGGTCGGTGGCTCAACTTCGCATACACCTTGTATGGCGGGACGTGGCAGACACGATGAGCTACCGGATGGGTGTGGGAAAAGCGTGCTACCTCTACAGAGGGTATAAAACTATTCGAATAGCCGAGTCCTCGGATATGGACAGTTGGGAGGCCCTACTAGATCATGTGCAAAGTTTTGCAAAGATGTGCAAGTTTTGGAAAAGTTTAAGAAAAAGAAACAAAAGTGGAGATGTTGTTACCCAACTATACCAAAGGGAGTGGTATGAGTTGTGGAGATAATTGGACCATGATGAGACATGGTTGGGAAAAAGGAGGAGTTTTGGAGAAATAGACAAAATGGTGATTTTCCGGGAAAAACGTTTTTAAAAAAGGGACTTCTTACCTGTTTCAACAAACATCTACTTTCGGGAAAAACATTTCAAAAGAGGTTTCTTATAAAGGCCGATTTATGGGAAGAGATCTAAAAGCCTTCTTTTCTTTTAACAAAGGCTTTAGATGTTTTCGAAAATATACAAGGGTTATAAAAAATTATAAAATTCTCCTTATTTTTTCTTCAACGAAAGTTATAGAGCTTTCAAACAAAGTTTTACTAAACAGAAGTCTATCCTTCTCTTTTCAATACGAATAGAGTTTTCAAAGCAAACAAAGTTTTACTCAAACTATAAAAAGTGTAGTGCATGCTCTTTCGGGGGTAGTTTGCGAGTACAATCAAATGTACTCATAATGGTTTCGTCCCTGGCTATTGTCTTAGCCAGATTCTAAAGAAGAGCAGCTTGAAGAAGGAGACAGAAATGACGTCAATGCGAACTAGGGCGCTTCCCAGTCAGTTGCCTGTAGGGTTAAGGCGAATGACTTGGGCTCCACGTTGTTTGGTGATTTCCGCTGCAAGTACCTATTGAAGATTATGACTTCAATCGAGTAAGTATATTCCTTCGGTATTTATGGATGTTCTTTGATTACCAGTTTGATTGTGCTCAGCGACACACTGATCATGGGATCGCTGATGTAGGCACAAGGGGTATTTCGGACAGCTAGTCCGGGGTCCTCACACCTGTCCTTCCGCCACTGATGGTCCTTGAGTAAGCCTCATGCATTGTAAAGGTCTAACCGCGCCCGCTCGCCGGCCTTCCCCGGAAGAGGGCCAACTAGGTGAGCCGGACGGTACCAATGGGTAAAATAGTACACCCCTGCAGGGTTAATCTTTTCGAAAAGCCGTGTCCACGGTTATGGACAATCTTGGGATCGGATATAAGATCATAGAGAATATTAACCTAATTGTTATGGCAGCTAAAGGTTGCATAATCAACTTGAGATAAAGGTTCATTTCCTCGAGGGTGATTCGAGGGAGTGCCTTTGGTGGAGATGAGTGGTTGGTTACAAGTAGGTTCGCCGAGAACCGAAGATGAAATGTTACTCTCTTACCCCTTTATAAAACTATTCTGAGTAGACGAATGCCATGTGTCATTTATGTTTCGGTTTATGAAAATTAGCTTTATGCAAAAGAAATACATATAAAGCTTTAGAGCCTCCGTCAGTCATTGGGCCTATATCGCCCTACTAAACTTGCGAGTACATCGTACTCAGTCTCTCTTTGCTGCCTTTATGATTTTGTATTTCAGAGGAGGACGACACCGAGCAGCTAGGTGGGTTCTTCGTTGACGTCGACTACTAGTCTGGGGTTCCCAGGTGGCAGCTTAGGACCGTGGAACAAGCTGGCTTGGGTGATGTTTATTGTAGGCCTCTTAGCCCATATATTTGCTTCTTGTTGTTATACAACACTACCCGCTTCCGCTTGATGTATTGTTGGATCCGTGATCTTTTTGATGTGTAATATTTGTAATCTTCTCGTTATATGAGTTGCTATATATTTTGTGTCGTAGAGTCATGCAATGTGCCAGTTTATTCCACAAGTCTCGATCTCTGTGTTATACCTTGATGGTTGTGCCAATTACATAGCCTCTCGATATAATTCCGGGGTCGGGGCGCTACACCCGGGCAGAAGAAGACTGGACCGGCCCAAGTCCTTTTTCACTGTGTTTATTCCTGTTACTTTTCCTTTTTTGACTCTTTGTTTACCTTCTATTTTCTTTTACGTTTTCTTCATATTTTTTATGTCTACCTTTCTTTTGTTTCTTTTTAGAAATTTAATTCTTTATTTATGTGTGTAACACTTATCAATTATTATTTTTGAACAATATGTACTTTTGTAAAATCATTGAAAAATAAGAACATTTGTCTGGACATGTAAACCGTTTTTCAAACTAGACAAACCTTGTTTAAACCCGTTAACAATTATATCGAACTGTGTGAATATTTTTTGAATTTGTGAACTTTTATTTGGACTATGTGAACATTTTCTGAACAAATGAACAATTATTTTTTCACCGTTCGAACATTTTGTAAAAAAAAATGAATAGTGGTTTTGAATTGTGTAAACATTTTTTCTATCGTACAAACTTTTTTGAACTCGCAAACCGTACGAATATTGTTTCCTCACATGAATAGTTTTTTTTCAACTCTACAAACAGTTTTTCTAATTTTATAAATGTTTGCTCGTAAAATATATATTTAATTTTCATGATTTATGTAGAACATTAACATGATAAAAAAACTGAAAACGAAAAAAAAATCTAAACAGACAAAAAAAGGAAAAATGCTTACCTGGGCCGACCCACCCACGCCGATGTATAGGAGCATCCGCCGGTGCCGGTCTCGCATACGCGTTCTTTTGTACGTAAGGCCTTTTTTGTCCGCTCAAGGCTGTTTTACCTGATTGGCTTGGCATTGGGCCTGCTAGGATTTTAAGTCCAGAATGAGCAGCTCTTGCCGGACAGGACAAACTTGCTGAAATCTTTGCAATCATCACCGCCTATCACGGACAAGAAGGTACCAGAACAGCATACGTACGTAGGCTGTTGGAAACTTTAATTGAGCCAAAAAAAAAATCGAGGATTCGTATCATTTCCCTTCATCATTGGCAATGAGCTGCAGTCGTTGCACCGGAGCAGAGAAGATTCCTACTGTTCAAGCTGTTTTGTTCGTATGCAAATACCAGGGGCCAACACTGGTTCCACACATACCCGGGTTTTTGTGTGTGTTATGAGATTTCATGATTGTTTCTCGTCTACTCGAATAAAAGAAAGGGTGGTGCTATCCATATTCCTGCTTGCTGTTGCCTATGAGCGTCGTTTTGGCTGCGTCCGTCAAATGATCATGTTAGCAGCAAGCTTCAATGTCAGAGTGTAACAAAACATTGCCATGGTAGAGTAATAATCTGAATGACCAGAAAAAACAGGAGCGCTTATACATTCCTTAGTGTTAATGTGCCAAATGGACAGTTGGTATGTTTTTTTTTATCTCGTTCCCGTTGACATTTTGCCCACATACAAGAAGCTCCGTTATCAAGAAACCTCTTGCTATCTGCTCAAACTCTCCTTGACAGTTGACATATCTAGGTTCAAAGCATGCATCTCCTGATTTTGTAGGCCAAATAATGAGCGTCATGGCTTGGGAACTAAACAAACCCGGCTCTTTCCTGCGAAATCTCCCACAGCCACGGCGCATGTGGATGGATGCGGCCAAAAATTCTGGCGTAAAGCTTGTGGCATTCTTGAGCGAGTAGAGTACCCAACAGCATATCATACGAGGCCATGTGGAAAGTAGCCACCCTCACCTTAGTAAAATCTAACCTACCACACGAATCGGTTGTGTGTTCATCCTCTTGGAGACCGCCGGGAAGAATTCGACGGATACGTCTAGCTCTAGCACATGAGAGTCGTTCATTTCGAAGCAGCTAATGTACAATATTTACGGCATGATGATCATCGATGGTGCATGAGTCGTGGGCAGGGCAAAAGGCTTCGCTTGTATGTATTGGCGCCAATTGGAGATTCATGTGTAACCTGTGTTCAAGAAGCTCGAGATACTGGAGATGATCAAATCCAGTAGGATACTCTTTGCACAGAACGACATTGAAGGTTCTTGTCAATCACACGGGGCCGTCGCTGCTGATGTCACTCCGAAAGGGAAATGCTGACTCGAAGCAAAAGTCAGAAAGTGATTATCCAGCGTCAACTCACCGATCTTCTTAAGATCATTTGATTTGAAAAACGGGTCGGTTGAGCCGGATGCACTGGCCTCCTCGTTGGCGCTGACGCTGCATTTGATTTGAAAGCATGTTCCATCAAAAATATGTAACCCCCCATTGGTGTCCTTGTGCATAAGTTGATGGCTCCAAAAGGATCTGCAGCAGATGCATCATTTCTTTTGCACAAACTCAAGTTCCATTGCCAGGGACAATGAACCAGGTCTCCCAGTATAACAGAGAACAACGGAAAAGACAATTCTGTTTAAAAACAAACTTCACTATCCCCGGAAAGAATTAAAGATGAAACATGATACTACTCTGAGTTGTTCATGATGGATGGATGCACGGGCACCAACCAGTCTTAGTGGGCATGACAGGGCACGATGATCCGGACACAATCTTTTCTGAGCTGTTCGCCCTATCCGCGTCGACCATGACAACAAATTACTACTCTATCTAGATTAGTATAGGATGGACCGGCTTTAGGGCAGATTTATGCTGTCTTGTCCAGCGGGGTTGCTTATGTGGCAGGCACCTAACCTGAGTTTTTCTAGGTACCGGATTATGTGACCTACGCCTGAAAGGCAGAGCCTTGTAATCGAAATCAACGCAGGCATCGCACAACTAGACCGATTTCATGGAAGTGCAGGGACAGAGGAAGCACTGCCAGCTAGTACTAGTACGATAGCTTGGTCTTTGAAATCGTCTGCTACTACATTGGCATTTCCATTCACGAAAATGGGAAGAAGTTAAATTCGACCGAGCAATGAATGAGTACTCCGCCACTTGACCCTTTAGAATTTTTCTCGTCCAGTGTAGACCGATGCAGCATTAAAGCACGGCCAAACAGATCTGGCCCGTCAGACAAACCAAGCAAGCATGCGTCGGTTTCAATTCGAGCCGGCCGTGGCATCTACTCTAGTCTAGCACTGACGATCGACTGACCGCCGGTACTGTATTCGTCGTACCACGGAGTACACCGATCTGTCTGTCTGTCCACCGCGGATGCGCTGTACACGAGATCCATCGGACGGTCTCAGCTTGGAGACGGCGACTCCGATCCCCTCCCCCGCATTATGGTGCTGCTACGGCGCATGTGCGAGGGTACCATATGTGCATGTCATGTCTATTGTGTCCAACGTGTGTAGATTGATAATTGACCTCAGTGCCGGCTTTATGATAAGCTAAACCGTGGTGGTAGTACTTGGCAATTTGGACTTGCTTAAACCTGGGTAATCATCGGATTTCCCTTTTCAAAATTTGAGCTTGTTTATTTATACATTTGAGCCAGGAGGGAGGGAGGGAGAATAAAATCTGGATCTCATGCGTGCATTTGACCAGCCGCGCGCGCATGCATGTGCCATTTTGCATCCATCAAAAACGAAGTAGAAAAAAACGGTCCTGTTGGTGCGTTCCGCCGTTGTATCTCAGCCATGTACCTATGTTGGTGCTTGCCGAAATAGTGGCTGGTCGGGGAACTTCTGCCGAAGCAGCTCCTCGAAGAAGTCGGCCATCTTGAGGCCGGCGTCGACCTCGCTCATGTAGAGGAACCCGCGGGAGGCGCGCATGACGACATTGTTGCGCGAGCGCTAGCACGCAATTAACGACGGCTGCGTGGCCGGGCCCGTGCGGTGCTCGCCGGTGCCAGGGGAGGCGCGGACGAAGGCCACGACGGAGATGAGGGTCGGGACTATGCGGTGCTCGCTGGCGCCAGGTGTTGCGGGGACGGAGACCACGGCGGATCGGAGGGCGAAGATGAGGGCCGGCTCAAGCTCTACGGTGAGCTCTAGCCCACCGATGCTAATTTCCCTTGTCGCAGAGGGATAGGGGTCCCTTCGCTGACAGAGATTGGACCGGGCGGCGCTGCCTTGTCGGTATGAAGGTGCTCAACCTCGTCGACGTCTTTTACGCTTCAAGTGTTTTATGTTTCCGTCGATCCAGTTTGTAGCTCTGGTTCCATTGGTTTCCTTATGCAAGTCTTTGACTTGATCTTTTATTTATGTGTATATATATGGAGGTGTTTGTAAGCTGGTTCAACACTTTTATATAATATTTGGCTATTGTGACGTCATTAATTTAACGTCCCTGGAGCATTCTGTCTTAAAAAAAGAACAACTAGTAGGAACCCACATTTGGGATCTCGACCAAGCAACCCGTGAGAAAGTGCAGCAACAGTACTAGTAAATGCTGAGTATTGGTAGCGGCAGGTGAATAATTTTTTGGTTTCACCATGGGCGACGAGGTACTAAAAGCTTCACAGGGTCCTGGCGCTGTCAGCCTGTCAGGGCACCCCTCTTCCGCGGCAGCTTTCCTCCACTTTTCTATTCTACCCACGCGTGACCACCCTCCTGTTTTACCGCATATACAACCTGGTCCACCTACCGTGGTCCCCACGCGTCAGGCTCAGTAGTAAACCTAAGCGCGCACACTACTTCCACCGGCCACCCATGTGCGACGCGCGGACGTCGTTAAATTTCCCAGCGGGTGGGTGACTTGACTCGTGCGGAAGGGAGTCGGCTGTGGGGCCCGCACGTCAGCGTGACCTGGCCCGAGGCCTCGTAACTGATGAGGATGCCTTTTGGCCGTTACCCGTTACTACGACGCTTTAGCTGGTCCCGAGGAAGGAGCACCTTTCGGCCGCGCGTCCCGATTCACGTGCCTCTGCCACTGGCAGGTAGGTCCACGAGGGTAGGGGCCCCCACGGAAGTTGCAATAGCGCAGGTAGTGGCTCGTGAAAAGGCGAGCTCGCCCTTTCTTTGGGTTCTGATCCGGCTGCGATTCGACCCGCCAACCCACCGCCGGATCATAGTATAGGTTGATTCAATCACCCTTGGAGTACGTCAAAATGACAGAACCAGCTCTTTGCTTTTTGCATGAAAAAATACTATTGACTTTGCTTTTTGCATGAAAATACTATTGACTTTCACAATCTGCATTTCCGGGACTTGGTAGTTTTTTTTTGAGCACTTTTACGGTACCCCGAAGTTAATATGGACCCTTAATTTTGTCTAATCCAACGGCTGATCTCAACTGGTACTCCAGCTTAACTACGTGGGAGTACCATCTGGAAAAACTGGGAGTACCGTGAGTTTGGGGGTAAAAACGTAATCACAAAATGTTGTCGATTCCGTTGCAGCTGCTACAAAAGTTTTTATTTATTCTTCTATGAAATCCTAATTCTCCATTCAGTTGAGAGGACCGGCGGCCGGCCGCCGGCCGCCACCGTGGTCTGCCATTGACAGGCCAGCTACCGGTAGGAGCAGCGCTAGGTCGGGGCCTCATAACAACGTGTTTGATAGGCCGGCGTGTGGCCATCCGAACAGGGGCCACACTGAGCAGTGATAACCACGACGGCGTTGGATCGTCGGGTTGCGTCTCCACCGCATGGGCATCAGCCGGAGTTGAGTGCGGGGGTTGAGTTCTCTTAGTTCTATAGATACGAGAGCATCTAACTCCTACTCAATTTGGATCACGAAGACGCATGAATTACTATACCGGCAAGGATAATTGAATAGCGATCATCATTGATCGATCGGAGAAGAGCCGATCTAAAACAAATATTTGATTGCAAGTTAAGTGTAAAGAAATTACGGTGAATGATTCATATTATTGCCATCTTTCTTATAATTTAGAAACCAATCTATTGCTATCCACTCATCAAGAAAATTCCACGGATCAATGATCAGTGAACCTCACGTGATTGACCAATACTGCCAGACGCCGGGTGTGCCTTCTTGATGGATCGAGATGCAGGCGCGACAGACGCGAAGTGGAGATCAGACAACCGACGTTGCCGTCTATGAGGATGAGACCATGGGGCAGCTGGGACAGAATCGTGCACCCAAGAGAGTGGCGGCGGCGGGTCGAACGGAGGAAGATGTGACAACGAATGCTGCCGAAAGATGCGATCGCTGGATGCATGAAATTTGTTTTTTCTCTTGAAGTTCGACAATTTAGATAAGACCAAGAAAAAAAGACTAAATTACCCTGTAAAATGGAGGGCTGGATTTGCCTCGTACTCCAGCCTCCACTTCGGGAGTACCAGGGTACAGTAAAAATTCTCTTTTTTTTTTAACTCAACTGCTCTCTATCAGGATACTTGGACAAGTCTGCATTCGTCGACATTGGGGAACTTTATTTAGCATGCGTAGATAAGTGTGTATTAGTAAGTACTCCCTCAAACACCTGATGCTTGTAACATGGTCGTGTACAATCCATTCATAAGTTCGATTTGCCTAGGCCGGTGTAAGAGCAACTCTAGCAGATACTACAAAAATGCTTAAGGTAAACCGTTTTTGCGATATGGCGCGGGTACCGCCAGAAGAGATCCCCTAAAAAGATGTGTATCTTACGTGTAGGATCCAAATGTCATAGGATTCCCTTTTTTTCCCTCTATCTTCTTCCTCCCCATAGTCCTATATCATCCCTTATTCCCCTGATTCTAGCCCGCGCCCCTGGACCCTGGCATTGCAGTTGCACCAGCTCCAGCCGCCCTTGTCACCTCGGCAACCTACTACCATGGAAGCCCATCGTGGTAGCCATGGAAGACCCCACACGTAGCCATGGTCGTCGGCCAAGCTCATATAGCTAGCTTGCCTAGGGTTGCATGACTTGCTGGCCTCGCCCCACGTCGGCCTCCCTTGCATCGTCGCTCCCGCTCGGTCGTGGAGCTCCATGGAGACCAGCTCGAAATTGACCGCAATTTGATCCAATCGGTTTTGTTGAGAATCGGTCGAAAACAAGGTACTTCACCTTAAATTGGCAAGGATTTGGCCAGAAACGAAGCATCGTGATGGAATTTATCTTGGCACATGACACGAAAATGTCTTTGTCGATTTCTTTGACATTTCAGAATGTGTTTAAAATGGAATAAAAATACCAGGAGCATATGATCCCGGGTGCCAAAACACGTCTCTCGCTACACATCGACAATGTAACTGTGGAGGAAATTTGCACTACTTTTGAGATGTTAACTAGAATTCTAAGAGGTTTTTGATAGAGGTTGATCTTAAAACAAACACTAATGGCTATCTTGCTTCCCCTTTAAAGGTTCCTATTTTGTTTTCCCAAGAAGCTCTAAAAGGTGCTTCTTTGTTATCATTATTGCTGGATACCAATGATGAGTTAGAATATTGACCTTCTTGAGCAAGACATGCAGAGATTCCCAACAAAAGATTGTTCTTCCCTCCAGCAAATACCACCTACCCAATCAATCCGAGTCAAGATAATCTGGCCCCAAATCGTAAACTATCGCAAGGAAGAATTATTGTTCATCATGAACGCACTGCCTAGCTGTCGTGGCACAGTGGTTAGCTCATGCACCCAATCCAGACATTATTTTTGGCACAAATCTCACGGCTGAACTAGCCTGTTCAACAACGCAGACGGACAGAGCATCGGACTCCCCTGTCTCCGAGGAAAAGAAAAGAAGACCCACGCGTGAATCACTCCACGCTGGCCGTAGGGGCCGCGCATGTGCTTTGCCGCTACGCTGGAGCGGGCCCCGCGCCGTGCGTGGAGCAGCGGACGGCTGTGATGGAGCATTTGGGCCCGACGCGTACCATGATGCTGCGACTCTGCCGGGGTAGTATTGGCATTCCGGGTGGCTCATAGGACCGCACTCCTTTCGCCGGTACACACTGCCAAGTCTGCGATCGCAGGTGGGGCGGCCGGCCGGGAGGTTTTTCCGGCGAGCTGTCACTTGTTTGTATGACACTCCCTTTTACGGTTTTACCATGCACATTCCTTTGACACGCCCCACTAGAGATTGTTCTACTAATAAGCACATTCACGAGTTTCTAGTTCTACTTACCCCCTGTTCAAAAAAGGTACAGTATGAGCTCAGGCGTTTCATACCCCGGGGCAGACCACCACACAACTTCATCATTATATCATAGACAAAATTCTTGATATAAAAAGTGATAGAATCTGACAAATGACGACTCAGCTCTAGGGAGCTCGTTTCTGGCGTATGAAAGTTTCAAAAAATTCGGGAAAAAACGTAGATGTAGATAATAATGATTTCTTTATATTTTAGTCTGAGCAAAAATGAAAAATGTGTGGATCTGGGTGCGGTGAACAGTGCGTATTTTTAAAACTTGAAAATTGTAAGATCTGTCATCTTGTGTATAGGATTTTTGTTCTGGATTTCTAAAGCTTATAACTGCTGATTTAGAAATTAAAAAATAACGACCACCATGGAGCTTAGGGGGATACCGTTTTGGCACCCGAGCTCAGCTGCTCCCAATATCCTGTCCGCTTACATGTGCTGGGGATCTGGGCCAACTCGATTTTCCGTTGAGATATGGTCCTTGGAAAAATATGTAGAAACAACAGGGTATACACTACGTAGGCCAGGTTCGTCGTTAATGCTCGCGTCAGATCACGTAGTGCCCGAAGATTTAAGTACTGGACCGCTGGCCAGAAACTCTTGTGTTTACATGTTCCGTGCGCCAGAAACACCGATGGGTCTATTATCTGGTTGATGGGGGGATACTTTATAGGTAGGTCCATGGACCCGGAAAGTAGACCCGCCAAGACCAAGAAGGCCAACGCCGAGTTACGAGACAAGTCGCATGGGCTGGGCTGGAGACAAGCCGACCAAGGCCCGTGTGGGGAAAGAGGCTCGTCCAAAGAAGGAGTCCAAGTACAACCCGGAGTCTAACTTGGAAGACCAAGACATAGAGTAGGACTCCGTGTTCTAGTGTGACTCGGTGTAGCCTGTAAGTCCAGAGACCCGGCGGCCTTTATAAGCAGGGTCCTGGATCTTAGATAGAGGAGTTCCAAAGAGATAAGCTTCAACCGGTAGAGACACCCTAGCCGCCAGAGAGAAGTCGCCGGCTCCTGAATTGTGGGAGCCGGGTCCTTGTAATCGAGATATAATCAAGAGCAATAACATAGAAGCAGGAAGTAGGTCTTTACCTCGAATCAGAGGGGCCGAACCTGGGTAAATCCTTGTTACTTGGCGAGATTAACCGTTCCAACGTACTTCAGTCATCAATGGCCCCGGAACTCATCTTCCCTGAGGAAGAACTTGCCGTGACAACCCCACGACAGTTGGCGCCCACCGTGGGGCCTATGGTGACAAAAGGAGTTGAGATCGTTGGAGCTGCTCGTCGGGCTATGGAGAAACTCGCCATCGGGCGGGTCTACACGGATGAGCATGGAGAGACCGAGATCGATGACTCAGGCTGGACTTCGGAGATGAACGAAGTCGACGAAGGCTACCAGCTTGTCTTTGGAGGAATCAACGTGTTCGTCGGGATGGTTTGCGCGTCGGGTCTTCGCGTGAACTCGGCGGAGTCAGTATCAGAGCCAACCGTTGTCGTCGAGTCCGACGGCGAGGAGTCGGTCGGAACTTCAGAGGTCGGCATCATCGCCGAGTCTGAGGAACTCCTAGCTGAGAAACCAGAGATGCTGCAAGAGTCAGATTCAGATTATGATGCAGATTCAGAGTCCATCCTACCCTTGTTTGAAGATCGGCTTGGGTATGGGATAGAGGAAGAGGATTATGAGGAGTCGCCAGTACGCGCTCGTGTTGTGGGAGTCTACATGTCTGGAAACACTGGGAATCAGTTTGATCCGACTCTATTGACAAAGGAAATTAATGCAAGTAATGCCGCTGAGAGGGCGGCTGAGTTAACCAATGCTCGTACTGCGTTGGAGAGGCAACTAGCTGATATCACAGAAGCAAATCGTAGATTGGCCGAAGAGCGGGCCCGAGTCCAGGATGAAGCTCAAGTTGTACGGAGGCGCCGCGAGGAGCTTACTTCAATTCAACACCGCAGAGCCAGGAGTCGCTTGCATGATGGAGTCCACATCAATCCAACCAATTTATTCACCACACCTAATGGTCCGGGCAGAGGAGCCGGACTGGGAGGCTCAGCGGCAGCAGGAGGCGCCGCAGGAGGAGCCGGAGGAGCACCACCACCACCACCACCACCACCACCCCCAGAAGGACCGGGAGGCAGCCGTACCAACGGACCACCGCCTGAAGGAGGAGTCGGAGGAGGAGCATCTGGTGGCTTAGGGTCTCAGCCTAACAGATTTCATACTCCAGAGGGACATTACTCTAATCCCATGGACAACGTTCATGCGGCGACTCTGAGATTGGAGAATATTGTGGTATCAGAGGGACCAGCAGGACAGGAGACTCGTGAGGCTATCGAGCTACTGAAGACAGCTTTAACTCAGCAAGCTTTGTATCCAACTTTTCCAGATGCAAGTAGGCTACACTCAACACCCTTTAACTCAGGTACGAGGAGTCGGCACGGTGAGTCCAACCCGGCCAACTCTACGAGTGCAAGGCGTCGTGAGCTAGTGAGGAATCGTGCAAACATGCCAACTGCTTCACAGGCTCAGCTAGTGGTTGATGAAGCAAGGCAACGACGAGAAAGAGAAGCAGCAAGAGCTCGGGAGGCAGAGAGGGACAGAGCGTTAGTGGGTGCAGCAAACCCGCCTCAGTCAACCCGGGTGCACGAGGAGGTGACTTCTCCTGGTACTTCCCCAGCATTAACAGGACCAGAGTGCCTGTCTGATGCCATCAGATCCGAGTCCTTCCCCAGCAGTTTCAAGGAGCCGCGCAAGGTTCCAAACTATGAGCCCAACATGGACCCGACCTCTTGGTTGGGTACATACGAGATGGCAATGAGTATTCGCAATGCCACAGGTAATCTGTGTGCCAAGTTCATGTATCTTATGATGGAGGGAGTAGCCAAGGTTTGGATGCGCAACTTGCCTCCTAGGTCAATCAACTCTTGGGAGCAATTGAAGGCGGCTTTTATTCAGAACTTCCAGGGCACATGCAAAAAGCTCAGCACCATTGAGGACCTGGAACGGTGTGTCCAGAGGAAGGGCGAGTCAGCAAGGCACTGGATGAAGCGAGTCTTAGAGATCATTAACTCCTCACAAGGACTCCCACCAGTTTCAGTGCTAATGGCGATGGAGAGAAATTGCAGTTACAATCCCTTGAGTTGGAAGCTAGGTCGTATGAAGGAGAGCCTGAATCAAGGTATTCCCCTTACGATTGGTGAGATCATGGCAGGTGCTAATAAGCATGCTGCCACAGACAAAACAAAGGATCAGGAGGAAGCAACTAAAGGACAAGGTGGCAACGGTCAGAGTCAGAAGCAGAATCAAAACCAGAACCAAGGTGGTGGCAAGCGGCCGTATGGAGACAACTCTGACCTAGTGTCCAACACAAACACTGGGGTCAGACGCAAGGACAATAATTCTGGTGGATACCAAGGCCGTACTCCAAGCACAGAGGAGGTCTTGAGGATTCCATGCCCTAAACATGCCAAAAACGGTAGATGCGGTCATACCTTGGGACAGTGCGTAGATCTGCAGCGCGCCAGGTTCCAATGGCCAGGAGGAGGTAACAACAATGGTGGATACAGAGGAAACAATGGAGCCGGAGGACCCGGCAATAACGGCGGAGGAGCCGGCAATAATTCAAACCAACCTCAAGGAGGAGGTAACCAGCAGGGCGGGTTCCAGCAGAACCCGAAACAGCTTCATGATGGCAATGGACAATACTATGTCACAACTCGGCAGCCAAACCCGAGTCGTGGCAGTTACCATGTCTTCACAACAAGCACGTCCAAACGTTCCAAGAAGTTAAAGGTTAGAGCTGTTAATGCAGTAGAGCCGGCCCTTCCACAGTGGCTCAGATGGTCAGAGCAAACCATCACATGGAGTCGGGCAGATCATCCTCCAAGAGTCGACGACCCAGGGCAGCTAGCCTTGGTAGTGGCACCTCAAGTTGGGGGCTATACATTGAACAAAGTGCTTATGGATGGTGGAAGTAGTATCAACATCTTATATTATGACACATTCAAGAGGATGCAGCTGCAAGATAGACAGCTAATTCCAACAGAGACAGTGTTCCATGGGATAGTACCAGGGAAGTCGGCCAAACCCATTGGTAAGATTTATCTTGAGGTTGCTTTTGGCACAGTGGAGAATTTTCGTTCAGAGATTATGCCTTTGAGGTAGTGGATCTTAAGAGTCCATACCACGCTCTCTTTGGTCGACCTGCATATTTTAAATTTATGGCCAGGCCATGCTATGTTTACTTGAAGCTTAAGATGCCAGGTCCAGCAGGAGTCATTACAGTTAATGGCAGCAGACAGATGGCATTGGAGTGTGAGTTAGGTGATGCAGCTATGGCTGAGACAGCTTGTGCTCAAGAGGAGTTGAAGTTTTACAAGGCAAACGTGGACCCGGAGGACAACTCGGTCCTTAAGAAACCGGCCACAGAGGAGAAGATGAAATTCAAGGCAGCTCAGGACACAAAGCAAGTCGACTTTACCCCTGGTGATTCTTCCAAGCAGTTCACCATTGGGGCACACCTCTCTGATAAATAGGAAAGCGCGCTCGTCGAGTTCATCCGTGAGAATCGGGATGTCTTTGCATGGAAGCCATCTGACATGCCAGGAGTCCCGAGAGAACTCGCCGAGCATAGCTTACATGTTAATCCTAATGCAAGACCGGTTAAGCAGGGTCTGCGCAAGTTTCATGATGACAGGAGGAAAGCCATAGGAGAAGAGGTGGCTCGGCTCCTCGCAGCCGAGTTCATCAAGGAGGTCTTTCACCCAGAGTGGGTGGCCAATCCAGTGTTAGTACCAAAGAAAACAGGGGAGTTGCGTATGTGCATCGACTTCACGGGCCTAAACAAGCATTGCCCTAAGGACCCGTTTGCACTACCTCGCATAGACCAGATTATTGACTCCACAGCGGGGTCAGAGTTGCTTTGTTTCTTGGATGCATATTCAGGGTACCATCAGATCAGACTCAACATAGAGGATGAGCTGAAGACGTCCTTCATCACGCCCTTCGGAGCATTTTGCTACACAACAATGCCCTTTGGACTCAAGAACGCAGGAGCTACATATCAGAGATGTATTCAGAATTGTTTCAAGAAACAGATTGGAAGGAATATTCACGCTTATGTGGATGATGTAGTGGTCAAGTCTCAGAAGGCCGACTCTCTGATAGCAGACTTGACAGAAACCTTTGAGAACCTACGCAAGTACAAGATGAAGCTCAATCCAACCAAGTGTGTCTTTGGAGTCCCTGCGGGTAAACTCCTAGGCTTCATCGTTTCAGAGAGAGGCATCGAGGCAAATCCAGAGAAAATCAAGGCTATCCATAACTTGCAGAAGCCGACTTGTCTGAAGGACGTTCAAAAGCTCACTGGATGTGTGGCAGCTCTAAGCAGGTTTATTTCAAGACTCGGGGAGAAGGCGGGTCCTCTCTACCGACTCCTGAAGAAGTCAGATAAATTTCTATGGGATGAAGAAGCTGACCGTGCTTTTGAGGAGTTGAAGAAAACTTTGTCAACAGCACCAGTGCTTGCAGCTCCTACAGATAAGGAGCCCATGCTATTATATGTAGCTGCCAACGAGAGAGTTGTCAGTGCAGTATTAGTGGTGGAACGATCAGAGGAAGGAAAGGAGTACCCAGTGCAGAGACCTGTCTACTACATCAGTGAAGTTCTCACAGAGTCAAAGCAAAGGTACCCACAGTGGCAGAAGTTGGTCTATGGAGTTTTTCTTGCAAGTAGAAAGCTAAAGCATTATTTCCAAGAGCATCCAATTAAGGTGGTGAGTTCAGCACCGCTAGCAGATATTATACGCAACAGAGAGGCAACAGGGCGAGTCGCCAAGTGGGCAATTGAGTTGGGTCCTTATCATATCACATATGAGCCTAGGACAGCGATCAAATCTCAAGCTTTGGTTGATTTTGTCAATGATTGGACAGATTTTACATCTTCACCAAATACCCCTTGCACCAAGTATTGGACAATGCACTTTGATGGGTCCAGACAGTTAGAAGGCTCAGGAGCCGGCGTAGTGTTAACATCGCCTAAAGGAGATAAGTTGGCATATGTCCTTCAGTTACACTTTGATTGTACCAACAATATGGCAGAGTATGAGGCTTTGCTACATGGCCTGCGTTTGGCCAAGGAGATGAACATCAAGCGTATCAGGTGCTTTGGAGACTCGGATCTCGTAGCTCAGCAAGTGTCTGGAACTTGGGACTCAAAGGATGCAAACATGGCGGCTTATAGAAGAGCAGTCGAACAGATAGCCGGGTTCTTTTCTGGTTATCAAGTGGAGCATATTGACAGGCGCAAGAACGAGGCTGCTGATGCGTTATCACGACTCGGCTCTCGTCGAGAGAAAGTACCACCAAATGTGTTTTTGGATGAACTCCATCACCCTTCAGTCAAGTTGCCCACAGAGGAGGAGTTAGCTTTTCCAGACCCAGAGTCGGCACTTGTTGCAGCGGTACGAGCAATCCCAACGTGGACAGAGCCCTACCTAGCATATCTCCTGCGGGGTGAACTCCCAAAGGATGAAGTCAAGCGAAAGCAACTCATCAGGCGATGCAAGTCCTACACAGTCATTAATGGCGAGTTGTACAGACGAAGCGTTACTGGAGTCTACCAGAGATGTGTGTCTCCAGAAGAGGGCAAGCAAATATTGCAAGAGATTCATGCAGGAGATTGTGGTCATCATGCATCTACTAGATCCTTGGTGTCAAAAGCTTTCAGACACGGGTTCTTCTGGTTGACAGCACATTTGGATGCAGAGAGGATAGTTCGAGTCTGTGATGGATGTCAAAGGTACGCAAGGCAAGACCACGTGCCAGCTCAAGAACTCAGAACCATCCCTATCACTTGGCCATTTGCAGTTTGGGGACTCGACATGGTGGGCCCTTTCTCAAAGTCGCCTTGTCAGAAGACCCATCTGCTAGTAGCAGTTGACAAGTTCACCAAGTGGGTGGAAGTGGAACCCGTCAGCAGAGTCGACGGTGCATCAGCTGTGAGATTCTTCAAGAAAATAGCAACACGCTTTGGATACCCTCATAGCATCATTACAGACAATGGTACCAACTTATCAGTTGGGGAGATGGCCAAGTTTTGTGGTGAGAACAACATCAGACTCGACCTAGCCTCAGTGGCACATCCACAGTCCAATGGACAAGCCGAGAGGGCAAATCAGGAGTTGTTAAAGGGGATTAAACCTAGACTACGGGTTCCCCTGCTAAGAGCCGCTGGGAGTTGGGTTGAGGAGTTACCAGCAGTGCTTTGGAGCATCAGGACGACTCCTAACAGATCCACTGGCTTCACACCTTTCTTCATAGTGTATGGAGCAGAAGCTGTCTTGCCAAGCGACTTGTTGCATGACTCGCCACGAGTCGCCAATTACGTTGAGACAGAAAACGAACTCGCCCGCCAGGACTCGGTCGATGCACTTGAGGAAGCAAGGGAGCTAGCCCTTGAGAGATCAGCAGTTTATCAGCAGGACTTGCGGCGATATCACGCACGCAGAGTCAAGACCCGGACTTTCCAGGAAGGAGACTTAGTGCTTCGCCTTGTCCAGAATAAGGAAGGGATGCACAAGTTATCTCCACCATGGGAAGGACCGTTCGTCATAAGCAAGAATCTGAACAACGGGTCGTACTATCTAATGGATGTGCGAGAGCCGGCAAGTGTGGGCAAAGGAGCGGATACAGCTCATACCCTAGATCCTTATGCAGAGGCAAAGAGTCCTTGGAACATAGCTCAGTTGCGTCCGTATTATACTTAAGTTGTAATAGTTTTATGAGCTTTGGGACTCTTCATGTGCTTAGTAAGCTCAGCTTGTTTCTGAGCGTCTCCAGAGACAGCTCTAGAAGGAGTGGGCGCAGCAGGAGTCTTCAGAGTCGGCTCGGCACTTTGAACAGGAGCCGCCGGTGACGATGAACTCGGACCGGTAGAAGAAGAGAATACACCAGATGGGTCCTGTGATGGGCGGCCAAAGTTTACTATCTGAGGAGTTTCTGGAGCGACTCTTTTGTTCTCCAAATCATAGTGATGAACCCATACCTCAGGGTCCATCTTATTGGCAATCTCGCAAGCATATGGCCGCACCAATTTTTCTTCGGCCTTGAAGTCGTCCTGGGTAAAAGGTTTCCCATCCTCATGTTGCTCAGGCTTCCCCATTGTAAGCATTGCTGGCTCTAGGACAGTTGGATAGTAGCTGTGGGCTAAGGCCAAGATCCTGGTGGAGGCTCTCCTCATTGAAGACTGTTTCCACAGACGCATATAGCCTGGTGCTCTGGACAACTCGTCCACCAGACGTTCAGGCTCTTTGGGGCACTTGCCTTTATGGTTCAGATACTTGACCACAGCACGGGCTCCCTCTTGTAGCCCATGACAGTAATCAAGCATCTCAGATAGTTGCTTGCTTGTGGGCAGTTTAAGTTTTGGGGAGTCAGCCCCTGCAGAGATCAAAGAGTGATTATCAGTTGAAAAGAAATTTAGAGAAGTGCAAAAAGGAAGCAAGCAAAAGTCATAAACTCACCAAATATGTGTTGGCACATGGCACCAATGCCCTTTTTGCAAGTGTCGAACACAGCCTTCAGGTCGTTGTGTGCCTTCTGGGCGATCTTTTTGGCATCAGCCGACTCTTTATTTACTTGCTCCAGTTGAGCAGCCAGGGCTTTCAGATCCTTCTCAAGCTGAAGGGAGTGTTCTTTTTCGGCCATGGCAGACCTGGCACTGGCAGCTGCCTGGTCCTCAAGTTCTTTCATGTCTCTCTTCATCTTGGAGACAATGCACTGCAATTACAAGTCATAAAGCAAAAGTGAGCTCCACAAGTCAAATAAAGAACTCATGAGCTCCAAGTCGTCACAAGTTAAACAACTTGGCGCTTGGGGGCTACTCAGGAGTCAATTTTTTCTATCAGAAAAGCAGGCATGAGTCCTAGTTGACAAGTCATAAGCTCCAAGTCGCCACAAGTTAGCAACTTGGCGCTTGGGGGCTACTGGCAGATCAGAATTTTTCATCAAGTTAAGTATGAATAAAGTAGATATATTTGCAGCTCCAAGTCGCCACAAGTAAGCAACTTGGCGCTTGGGGGCTACTCGCAGAACAGAAATTCTTCTTCAAGTAAGGTATCAGTAAATTACATATGTTGGTAGCTCCAAGTCGTCGCAAGCTGACAACTCGGCGCTTGGGGGCTACTCGTGCGAAAGTTTTTGGTCTAAGGACCCGACAGATAGTAAATTATCAGCCCCGAGTCCTAGTAAAAGCTAAGGACCCAGTGCTTGGGGGCTACAGTGTGCAAATTTTTTCTATATAGCAATTGAGTTCAGTTTCAAATCAAAGCACCTATCCTAGTCACAAGTCACCACAGACAGGTGCTTGGGGGCTACTGGGATAGGATGATGCCAGAAAAGCATATAAGGTGAAGTCAGAGGACTTACTTCATGAACCATGAGGAGAGATCTAAGAGCAGCTTGCTCGTCATCCTTCAGCCTAGCAGATTGATCGTTCAAGTCAACCGCTTCAGCATAAGCTTCAGAAAATGACATGTTATCAGCTACTCGAAGTCGGCTATAATCAGTTGACGACTTGATCTTGATGGACGGAGAGGCTGCAGGAGTCGGCTTCACCGGAGCCGGCTGAACTTGAGGCGCAATATCAGGAGTCCCAGTCCCAGAGGTGGGCTGGGCTATTGTTGGAGTCGTTGCCCGAGTCCTTGAAGGGGACTCGGGGATGGTTGGAGTTGTCGCTGTACCAGCAGATGCAGCAATGGAAGGACCCGTCCTTGCGCTTGTAGTCTCGGAAGCCGAAGGAGGTGCAGGTCCACGACCGGAGGTGGCATCAGCCATGCCTGGGAGCTTGGTTACTTTAGCGCAAGGCCGAGCCCTGAAATACACAAAGATAGAAGTCAGCACCAGAATTAATGAAAAGGGAAAAAAGCAGAAGTCATTTGAATACAAGTATAGAAGCAAAGGAACCTTACCCAATATTGGTCTCCAGGTCCAAGGAGGCCTGAGAGTCTGAAGAAGGCATTGACATCCCAGAGTGGTAAGAGTCGTCCTTATGGGGAGGAGAAGCCGATTTCCGCTGGTGTGAAACTGGCAGAGGCTCAGGAGCATCTGCAGGCCCATCGGAGCGCAGCTTCCTCTTCCTGGCGGCGATAACACTCTGCATGTGTTCTTCAGGCTTAGTGGGAGAGCGAGAGGACCCAAGGACTCGTGAGAGTGGTACCTTGGGAACAGCCTCTCGAGAGCCATTAGTGTTTGAGGCTGGAGAAGAGGAGGAGTGACTCCTAGCTGAGGACTCCGCAGATATTGATGGCTGAGCAGCAGCAGAGGTAGTGTCAGCTTGTCTCGTGACGGGAGCCTCTGGAGAGGACTCGTCGTCGTCAATTTCTTCCACAATGGGAGCCTCCTGAGAGGACTCCTCTTCATCAGCATTTTCAGTTGGAGCCTCTGGCGAGGACTCCTCATCGGCAGCATCATCTTCAACGGGAGCCCCCTGGGAGGACTCCTCATTAGCATCATCAGTGTCTTCTGCCACAGTAGTTTGATCTGTGGCAGGAGTCTCCTCCTCAACTTCCTCTTCAGCCTCAGCCTCAGCTTCAGCTTTGTTCTTAGTACCAGCTCCAGAGGCCGGCTTCCAGAAGGAGTCGGTGAGCTGCAGTAGAGTCAACAAAAGTGAGTCAGTAAGCAGTGCAAGTAAGATCAAGGTAGAGATAAAGTAGAGAATGATACTTACATCAGGAGCTGGGTTGGTGGAGCAGAATGGCTGGAGCCCAAAATGGGCTTGGTCCTTCACCGGTTTCCCAGTCAACTTTTTGATAAGTCGACCAAGTTCGGGTCCATCGGATAATTGCTCCGTCACTCGGAGGTCATCACCAGCACATCTAGTATATGAGCATATCAACCGAGTCCTAGGACTCAGTGGCTGGATTCTCCAGGTCGTCCAGCAGCGGACAAGATCCATATTTTCTAAGTTATGAGATAAGAGGGCCCGGATTCGAGTGATCAGAGACTCGACTCTTGGCCGGGCGGCCTCTGGGCACCTAGCTTTCATCAGAGGAGTCGCCCGAAGGCGGTCCTCAGAGAACAAGGGAAGTTTTGGTTCATTTGCAGGGGAGGTGTCCTTGCAATAGAAGAAGGTTTTTTGCCAATCCTTGATGCGATTGGGAAAGATTGGCTTTGGGAAGACAGAGTTGAGGCGCCGTTGAAGAGCGACGGCGCCACATTGGAGAAGAGGGCCCCCAGAGGTCTCGGGCTGAGGGTTGCAGTAGAAGAGCTCAAGCCAGAGATTGATGTCAGGCTTAATCTGGAGGTAATCCTCACAGAGAACGACGAAATTGGAAAGGGTGAGAATGGAATTAGGAGCCAGATCGTGAATCCGCAGCTCATAGAGTTCGAGGAGCTGGCGGAAGAAAAGATCGCCGGGGGGAGAAAATCCGCGGAACAGGTGCTCCACGAAGACAACTACTTCGCCCTTAGCGGGAGAGGGAACAACCTCATCCCCTGGGGCCCGAGCTTGAGCGCTAGAGGGAATCAAACCTGAGAGCCTATGAGTCTTCAATTGCTCCGCCGTGACCACAGATCCACCCCAATCGGCGGAAATCGATCGCTTGGAAGAGGATTTTGCGGCGGCGGCGGCCGCGGCGGCGATGTCCACCGTCCTGCTCGACGAGGATGCCTTGGCCTTGGATGCGGTCTTTGCGCGCTTGGGAGCCATGGCGTGCGGGCAGTGTGTGCTGGGCGCGGGAAGAGATGGGCGCGAAGAGAGAAAGATGAGATTTTGAGCTGGAGGGGGCAAGTGAGGTTTAAAACCTAACCCTTCGGTATTTATCGAGAGGGTAAAACCCTAAGAGAGTTACAGTGCAGGTCCACAGTAAACTGTGGATAACGTTTCATTAGCAACGGTTCAGTGGTTAACAGTAAAGACATAGCAGAGAAAGGTTAAAGTCACAGAAGTGGAAGAAGCCGGCTTGTCCCAGAGTGGCGAGTCCTGTGGCAGTGAAAATCAAGTTGTCTAGTCCTTGTTCGCAAGAGTCACGACAGACCCGGCCAGCATGTGCAAGGGCAGGGGTGATGACTTGAACAAGGAATGAGGATAGACTCATCTTTTATATTTATTATGTCTTTATGCAGGAATTCATCTTGGAGCTAGCAGCAAGCGACTTTGGAGCCTGTGGCTCAAGTGGAAGGAGTCGACCCAGGGAGTCGAACCAACAAGTCAAAAGAAGCCGCCAAGCTGCGCCCAAGATAAATTCGGGGGCTACTGATGGGGGGATACTTTATAGGTAGGCCCATGGACCCGGAAAGTAGACCCGCCAAGACCAAGAAGGCCAACGCCGAGTCACGAGACAAGTCGCATGGGCTGGGCTGGAGACAAGCCGACCAAGGCCCGTGTGGAGAAAGAGGCTCGTCCAAAGAAGGAGTCCAAGTACAACCCGGAGTCTAACTTGGAAGACCAAGACGTAGAGTAGGACTCCGTGTTCTAGTGTGACTCGGTGTAGCCTGTAAGTCCAGAGACCCGGCGGCCTTTATAAGCAGGGTCCTGGACCTTAGATAGAGGAGTTCTAAGAGATAAGCTTCAACCAGTAGAGACACCCTAGCCACCAGAGAGAAGTCGCCGGCTCCTGAATTGTGGGAGCCGGGTCCTTGTAATCGAGATATAATCAAGAGCAATAACATAGAAGCAGGAAGTAGGTCTTTACCTCGAATCAGAGGGGCCGAACCTGGGTAAATCCTTGTTCCTTGGCGAGATTAACCGTTCCTACGTACTTCAGTCATCAATGGCCCCGGAACTCATCTTCCCTGAGGAAGAACTTGCCGTGACAACCCCACGACACTGGTGTTTGCGGACAATTAGTTGATGACTACACAACTGAAAATACCTGGCTCTTTCACGAGTTCTTTCTGTCCAACAAGTCGGACGAACCAAAATTTGCTGCTCGATTTTCAATCAATCAATACATTTGCACTATATGAACAAAAATTATTGAATCAATAAACGGTGATTTTGCACAAAATGAATAGTTTATAAAGACATTGATCTTAGGGCATGCATCGCTGCAAATTGAGCCCACCCACCATGAAAGACGAGCTTACCGGAAGCCACCACAACTACATACAAAGATCACCCTTGGTAGGTCTTTAGCCTAAAGGATCCGGTAATCAAGACCTTGATCAACGACTGAACATCATCGATGAAGTGATCGATCCTCCGAGGTCGGGCTGGCCCTCTACCTTTTTCCGTCACCACCTGCCTACCCGATGCTCTTTCTTATTGGCCCGACCATTCATTGAAATGATGTGGTCAAGATCGTGCCGCCCGTTTGGTAAAGTTGACCTGCCTCTCCTCTGAGAAATGATGACAAAGATTGACGGTTGCTCGAGGGGAGAGAGATGCGAGCGGTATATTAGTATGGAGCAAGGTGACAAAAGAGACAATGTAGAAATAAAGGCTTCAGTTCCCAAGCAGTCGCGTCGGCTCTCCCGCGTAATCGTCTCATCCCCCCTCCCCACACATTCCCTTGTGCCCCAACGAGTGTGGACCTGGCTACATGGTGCTTTAACGAGTGTGTGGCCTGACCAACCCTTTATAGGTATAGACATTCGAGAGTTGTATTTGATGTATCTGGTTGAACGTGATGCAGACTACCAAACACGCACACCGTAGTTGTTTGCTACTACCTCCGTTCTTGAAAACAAAGAAAACAAGGATTTAATTATTTTGAAGTCAAACAATGTTAGCTTTAACCAAGTTTATTAAAAAAACTAGCAAAAATATAAAATTATACAGATATAATTTGAAAATATATTGATGCATCTAATAAGATTGATTTGGTAGATGCTGATAGTTTTCTCTACAAACTTCACATGGTTTGACTTCGACTAAATTTATATGCTGTTTTTTTACCGAAGGAGGAAGTATCACTTCCTGTGGACCAACCGAAATACATACTCACTCCGTCCAAAAAGGATGTAATAACTTTTTCCATCCACGAGTGTATCTAGACATGTTTTACATATAGATACATTCATGAATGGAAAAATCTGTGACATCCTTTTCGGGACGGAGGAAGTACGTTATTTTACACAGAAGTCGCCGGTTTATCTCAGTATATCCCCGCATAGTCACTGCCAAAACAAGACAAACATCTCAGTATCTTCGCTGCTAAGCAACAGCCTCGAACCGTGCTGCTGTGAAGGCAAACAAAACACGAAAACCGCGCAGGTAAAACAATATTTTGAATCGCCACCTTACTTGGCATATATATACAGACAAACAAATGCAACTGGCTCCTCCTCCTCCTCCTCCTCCTTCCTGCCGTTCAGATCACAGCAACTACTGTAGCAAATTGACAAACTCACAAGCACTGTGCCATAAATACCCCTCCGCTCCTCTCCCCCCCGTTTCTCTTCTTCTCCCTCTCCCTTTCGCCGGCCGCTTCCTCCGCTTCTTCTTCCTCACACCCACCTCCTCTTCTCTCTCTCCCCACCCCCACTATCCCCAGCAGCCGAACCCTAAACCCACGAAGCGCCAGCGTGCCCTCCTCCGCCTCTCGCATGCGCGCTGCTTCGTAGCCCAGGCCGCCGGCGATCGCCGGAGTTGAAGTGAGCGGGCGCCGAGGTCCTGCGCGGCC